>BHEV01006719.1:0-26660 GCA_004319985.1 Emydocephalus ijimae | reverse complement strand
AACTCCTGGCCAATGCCTTCATCCGCACGATGCCTGGATGTCCATCGTGCAACATTTTTAATACCTTATGTTTCAATTTCTACGGGATTACAACTCTGTCTCCCCACAAGATGCAGGCCTTTTGGGAGAATAGTTCTGTCTGTCAATTTCTGAATGGCTTGAAAGTATCGTTGGGTGCGCTGACTGGCCAACCCCGTTCCACCCAGCTGAGGACTCGTGCCAAAACAGTTTTTTTTTGTTTCTGAGGCGATGTCTCAAGCAGTCAGCGGCAGTGATTTAAGGGTTTCGATTTGCAATACGGCTAAGGTTGGAGCTGGGTCCTCTACGACGTCTGGTAGTGGAGAGCGGCTCAAAGCGTCAGCGTGGGGAATGGTTTTCCCCGGGCGGTGTTGCAATTGGTTATTGTAGGCGGCTAAAAATTCCGAGCAACATGTCATTCTTGGTGATAAGATATGGGGAGTTGGTTTGTTTCCCGCCAAAATACCAAGTAGCGGCTTGTGGTCTGTAATTATGGCAAAGGGTCTCCCATTCACATATTCATGGAAACGTTTAATTGCGGATACAATAGCGAGAGCTATAGTTCCTTTCAGTCTTAGACAAGGTTCTCGAAAAGAACGCAATAGGTGCCTCATTCCCATTTGGTAGGACATGGCTTAAAATGGCTCCCACTCCGAATGGTGAGGCATCACAGGTAACCGTTAAGGGTAGAGTCTCGTTGTATTGCATCAATACAGCATCGGAGGTTAAGAGGTCTTTTACTTGCTGGAATGCCTGTTCTTCACGCCGTCCCCAGACCCAGGAAGCCTTTTTGTCAAGAAGTCTATGTAGGGGCTCGGCAATGGTCACCTTCTGGGGCAAGAAGATGTTATAAAAGTTAATGAGGCCCAGGAAGGCTTGGAGGTTGTCTTATTCCTAGGTCTCAGGGAGTTTTTGATTGCGGTTAGTTTTTTTTTCAGTGGGGTGGATTCCCTGTCTGTCAAGAAGGTATCCCACTCTCTCCGTACAAAGTTGACACTTGTCCCTTTTTATTTTCAGGCCAGCGTCTTTAAATTTCTGAAGAACTTTTCTGAGTCATTGTACTAATAACTCTTTAGTGGGGGCAGCTATTAAGACGTCGTCAAAATAAGGCACGACATCTTTTATTCCTTGTAATAGTCTCTCCATCAAACTTTGGAAAATGCCAGGCGCCACGCTTACTCCGAATTGGAGTCTATTGCACTTGAAGGCGCCTGTATGTGTAACTATTGTCTGGGCTTCTGCAGTTGTCGCGTCTACAGGTAGTTGCTGGTACGCCTGAGCTAAGTCCAATTTCACAAATATTTTTCTGCCACCCAGGGAGTGAAGAAGGTGTTGGACCACTGGTACTCGGTACTCTGTTGAAGAGCATGATTTAGGGTGGCCCGGTAATCCCCACAAATTCTTAACGAACTATCTGGCTTCATGGGCGTTACTATTGGAGTTTCCCAGCGGGCATGGTCAATCGGTTTCAACACGCCCTGGGCTATCAGTTTATCTAACTGCTCGTCGATCTTCGGCTTGAGGGCAAAAGGCACCTGATGAGGCTTAAGCCGAATGGAAGCTACATCGGGGCTGAGATTAAATGATATAGAGGTCCCCTTGTACTTGCCTAAGGTTCCTGTGAACACATCCTGGAATTCCTGGATGAGGGCCTCTTCCCAGTCATCACTTCTGGTTTGGTGTATGCCGGCTAGTTCAATCCCAAGTGGGGTGAAACACTGTAACCCTAACAAACTGGGCTGGTCACGATCGACAACAGTCAGGGGAAGCATCGCGGTGCGGTCCTTGAAGGATACTTGGACATGGCTGGAACTGACAACTGGAATTCTGTTGCCCTGGTAGTCTTTTAGGATGATTCGTTGTGTGCTGAGGTCCTGACGGCAGATGGCAGGGATCAGCTGTTTGAGGGTTTTCCAGGATACCATCGATAGGGATGACCCCGAATCGACTTCCATCACGCACGGTCGATTCTCAATAGTAACCCTTACGCGGATCTTTCTTGCATCGAACGATGAAGCGTGGCTGATAATAATGGTTTGGTGTGCCTCTTCTCGTCTTGTTGAAGAGGCAGGTGCTCGATTTCTGTCATAGTAGTGGTTGTTCCATTGGTGGTTCAGGCGGTCCCGATTCTCAGGTGGTTTTTGCCTGTCTCCCGGCGGAGGTTGTTCTCCCTTCGGCTGGGACTGGACTCTTGCTTGCTTCTGCAGACCTTTGCGATGTGGCCTCTTTTCCAGCAGGTATGGCAGAGTTCATCGAGGAATTTGCAGTCCGATCGCGGGTGGTTTGCCCCACAACCAGCACATTGGCGCGGAAGTCTCTGGTTCCTTTGCTCTCGTTCCGAGCAGAGCCGGTTGACCTTCTCTTCCTTACTGTCTGAGGATGACTCGAGGTCTTCGTGGTGGGCAGTAATAGCATGCTACTANTCCCGGCGGAGGTTGTTCTCCCTTCGGCTGGGACTGGACTCTTGCTTGCTTCTGCAGACCTTTGCGATGTGGCCTCTTTTCCAGCAGGTATGGCAGAGTTCATCGAGGAATTTGCAGTCCGATCGCGGGTGGTTTGCCCCACAACCAGCACATTGGCGCGGAAGTCTCTGGTTCCTTTGCTCTCGTTCCGAGCAGAGCCGGTTGACCTTCTCTTCCTTACTGTCTGAGGATGACTCGAGGTCTTCGTGGTGGGCAGTAATAGCATGCTACTAAGTGGCGAGCAGGCTATTGTTAGCGAGTTGGCGAAGCGGTGCGTTCGCTCGGCGCATTTGAGCAGCTGACTTCCTGGTTGCTTCTGCGGCAGTAGCGTCGGCGATGACATCTGCAAGGCTGATGTCTCCTTTCTCCATGAGTTTACTCTGCACTGTGGGTGCATCTAATCCCAGCACTATGCAGTCTCTCAGGGCTTCCTCGAGGTTTGCAAAACCACAAAGGCCTCCTAGGTTCCAGAGGTCAGCTACGAAATCCCCAACGCTCTCGTTCTTCCATTGGTCCCTCTGGTAAAACTCGTGTCTTCGTATCAGTGTAGGTACTGCGGGTGCGTAATAGGCCCGGAGGATCGGCGCGAGGTTATCCCAATCCATGGTCTTTACTTCCATCGGTTTGGCAAGTGCTTTAGCCATTTTGAAAACGGCGGGGCCGCAGTGAGCAGGAACACCGCTTTTTTCTTGCCAGGCGTAGCATCTTTTAAATTGTTGGTCTCTAGGAACATCTGGAAACGATCTATATACGAGTCCCAGTCTTCGATTGCTGGGTCAAATGNCGTGTCTTCGTATCAGTGTAGGTACTGCGGGTGCGTAATAGGCCCGGAGGATCGGCGCGAGGTTATCCCAATCCATGGTCTTTACTTCCATCGGTTTGGCAAGTGCTTTAGCCATTTTGAAAACGGCGGGGCCGCAGTGAGCAGGAACACCGCTTTTTTCTTGCCAGGCGTAGCATCTTTTAAATTGTTGGTCTCTAGGAACATCTGGAAACGATCTATATACGAGTCCCAGTCTTCGATTGCTGGGTCAAATGGAGCGGGTGGTATGGCGCCGCTGGTCATTTTGCTGTTTGTTGCGTGCGCTCTTCAGCCACATGCTCTGTCTTGTTCGATGAGTACTTAGTCAGCTCAAAACTTCAAAAATTTTAGCACAAAATTAGAGTCAGAAGCCATGGAAAAATGAGTAAAAGGACATTTTGTCATGAATAAATAATTTATTTTGTGCATTATCTATCTTATCTATTCATAGTGAAATAAACAACTCAGCTGGATGTTTTGTCTGATTGATTTCATAGGGATAATTATGGTGGACTGCTGCAGGAAAGAAAAGATCCTATAGCATCTGAAAAATGCCTGTGCTGGTTTTAACCAATGATTCATACATGCTGGCTTGTGGATAATCGGTAAACCATGGAAAAACCCCACAAGGTTGTTTAATGCAACCTTGCTGTATTAACAGACTAGAACCTATTGGTGACTCAACAATATAAATAAAATAGAAGGTTTTGTTCTCTGTAGTATGAATGCCCTATCTGTGATTTAGTTCCATCTCTTTTTAGGTTTCTTTAGGTAGGCAAGGGCTGGTGGCCAATGAGCTAGTGAATGAGAGCTGCTATTCCTCTGCTGCCTTATATAGTATCTATATATCATACCAAGTTACAATTTGTTTTTTATTAGTTGTAGCTTGATGTGATATCTAAGTCCTGATAATTGTGGATTAGTTATTATATCACAGTTAAATAAGTATTTCAGATTTACAGTAACAGCAGCTGATTTACAACACAAGACTGTACTGTACAATGCCACTACTTAAACACCATTTTTCAGTAGCGTTAGTGTTACTTCAGTAGTAACACCTGACTTGCTTCTAGATTCATTCTGTCTAACAACCCTCTAGTCTAGTGGAAAGCATTAATAAAGCTCCAACATTTCGGAACCCAAAGACTCAACAAATAAGACTGTTTTATTTAGAGATCAAGGGAACAGATTTTACTTCATCTCCTTTTGAACTGCCTTTTGAAGACTAATTTATAATCAATTATTCAACACATTCATATTTTCTTTTAGAATTTGGTCTACCTAATTGAAAGCAAGAAAGCAAGAAAGCAAACATACTATTTCCTGAAGATATCATTTGAAGCAATAATATACAAATTTACCACAGGATGGCGCTATTTTGAAAAACAAAAAGCAGTCACCTGAAGCTTCAACTTAAGTAATATTTGGCTTTTTAAAATGGTTATTGTCAACAGTCAACAGTTTCAATAAGCTATATAATACTAGAATGATGTATCTTACAAACATCATTTAGAATTTAGAGTGAAATTAAAAATCTGTCCTTGTCTGTCTTTCCTTCTATATTTGCTGTTTGGCTTTATTGCCTGCTTAAATACATCTTTCCATTTGCTAAATAGCATAAGCATATTGAAAATGTCATGTTGAAAATACTACCAGTATTTCTTTAAAATAATCTTTAATATGTTTTTACTAAGGCTATGCCTTGGTGATAAATTCATGAAGCTGCACACCTTACAGAGAAAAGAGTGATTATAGTACTATTATTTAGAAAATATTTTTTTTCAAGCACAGTTAGAATTTATTAGAGGTTCAAGTATCTTGGATGGTTTTAGTAAAGTTTCTTATTCTTTATTATTGAAAAAGAACAATACCATAGTTGGACATATGCAACACTTTTCCCCCTGTCTACAGTGGTGGTGTTCGGTGATTTCAGTCGAGGAGTTTGGAATACTTTTTTGCAGTTTAATGAAAATGATTTGCAATAAAATTTTCTGAGTTTTTTTCACCCCAGTTATTAGAAGTCAACAAAAAATCCAAAAGTTTATTCAATCAAAAAAAAAATAGTACTGTGGGAAAATCTACATAATTTTGATAATGCTGAAAAAATTATTACCATTAGCCATACTGATTTGGTTATTAAGTTGATTTCTTTCCATCATCAGCATGTTTAAACCATCTTTCTTTCGCCTCAGCTCCAGATCAAGGCTATCAGCCTTACATTGTAATGTCTATAAAACAATAAAAAGTGAGTTATATTTATAAAATTATAGTTACAGTGAAATAACAGTTCAGAATCTTAAGGAGTTCATTTTAAATTATGTGTTCTGATACACTGGATTTCAGACCTACCGTAATGTAGAAAAATATTTTCATACAGGTAATCTATGACTTTTGACTGTAATTGGGCCTAGCAATTCCAGTTGTAATCTGTGACAGTGGTAAAGTGGATTGTCAAATTACTAGACTCAATTTTACAACCTTTTTTGTGGTGGTTGTTAACTACATGCAGCAGTCATTAAGTAGGCATTGTTCACTATGGTCGTTTTTTCCAACAACCAAATGTAAATGTATATCATAATGGTCATATGATCACAAGGCACTGCAAACAATTCTAAATGTGGGCCAGTTGCCAAGCATCCAAAATGTGGTCACATCATAACCTTGGAACCAGGTTGTTTTGGGAGTTCCATTGTAACTTTGAATAATCACTAAGTGACTGGTCATAAGTTGACCACTATCTATACATATATTTCAAATGTATTTGTGGGTAGTTAGCCTCCTGTTTTTCCTGTGTTTTCATTCATTGGTAGCAAGTCCTCAATTCACAAATACATTTTGAAACTGCTGGAAGAAGCTACTTTCACTTTCCTTAATAATAACCCACTAAGTATAAGTAAATATGCAAAAAATTACTTTGACATTATTTGTCAAAGAGAGATAAAAGTTACCTGTAGGTTTTGTAGCATATGTTCCATTTCACATGCAAGGAAAGGCTGAGTACGAATTGCTTTTTTAGTCTGCTCACGAGTAATAACAAAAGGTTAAGGCAAAAGGGTGAAATATTAACTAAATAACTTTGATTAAAAATAAAATAAATAGCTGAGCAATTCTCATTCAGTTCCCACATTAATACAATATTTGACCCCAATATTACAAATAATCTTTTTAATACCCCTATGATTCTTTAATTCATATGTTTTAGTTAACCATACACAGAAATGCATAGGATATAGAAATTTAGCTTCCAATTCAAGGAAATAAATTTGCTGCTGAAGATTCTTGATGTATTCAGATTCTATGCATAGTAATGTATTTTCCATTTCTAAAAGCAAAAAAAAAAAACAACAATTAAAATGAAGCTTATAAAGTTATATTTTTATGATTTTTTAAAAGAAACTTTTATCTTATATACCATAGTACTTATCTCTTATCATGACAGGATGGAAGTTCAAAAATAACATTAAAAAGTATTGCTTCTTAGAGAAAGAGTAGTGGAAGCAATTTCCAGTGAGTCAATGATTAGCTACTGAGTTTAAATATGCTTGGGATAAACACATGTCTATCATCTAATAATAATAATAATAATAATAATAATAATAATAATAATAATAATAAGAAGAAGAAGAAGAAGAAGAAGAAGAAGAAGAAGAAGAAGAAGAAGAAGAAGAAGAAGAAGAAGAAGAAGAAGAAGAAGAAGAAGAAGAAGAAGAAGAATATTACAAGAGCTGGACAGCCTGGATAGGAAAACGAGAAAACTGATGACCATACACTATGCACTGCACCTGCGTAGTGATGTTGACAGACTATATTTGCCCAGAAGAGCAGGTGGCAGAGGACTTTTGCAAGTGAAGCAGACAGCCAAAGAAGAAAAGCATGCTCTGCTTTTCAGATTATGTGAAAGACAGTATTGAATCAGCTTTGATGGAGGTCAACAATAGGAAGCTGCTCAAAGTGCAGCAAATCAAGAATAAATACAGGAAAACATTGATGCAAACTCGGGCTGACAGCTGGTGTAACAAAGCACTCATGGACAGTTCCTCGAAAAGATCCAAGGAAAAGTAGATAAGGAAAAGACCTGGTGATGATTGACCAATGGAACACTGAAGAAAGAGACAAAAAGCCTGATTCTTACAGCCCAAGAACAAGCCATCAGAACAAATGCAATCAAAGCCAGGATAGAAAAATCTGCTGATGACCCCAAATGCAGACTCTGTAAAGAAGCAGACAAAACCATCGATCACATACTGAGTTGTTGCAAGACAATCGCTCAGACTGACTACAAACAATGTCACAACACAGTCACTCAGATCGTCCACTGGAACTTGTATCACAACTACCATCTCCCTGTAGCAAAGAATTGATGGGATCATAAGCCTGAAAAAGTGGTCGAAAATGAGCATGCAAAACTACTGTGGGACTTCTGAATACAGACTAACAAAGTTTTGGAACACAATACCCCGGATATCACGATTTTGGAACACAATAACCCGGATATCACGATTGTGGAGAAGAAAAAAGTGTGGATCGTTGACATTGCCATACCTGGTGACAGCAGAATCAACAAGAAACAACTTGAAAAAATCACCAGATATCAGGACTTGAAAATCAAACTGCAGAGACTCTGGCATAAACCAGTGCAGGTGATTCCAGCGGTACTCAGCACACTGGGCGCTGTGCCTAAAGACCTAGGCAAGGACTTAAAAACAATTGTTGCTGACAAAATCACCATTGCTCAACTGCAGAAGGCCACCTTACTGAGATCTGCTTGCATAATTCGCCAATACATCACGCAGTCCTAAACTCTTGGGAAGTGTTTTCACCTTTTCATCTGGGAGATCTGCCTTTAAAACTTTTTGATTTAAAAACTAAAAAGGATTTATACTTTCTCTTTCTGTAGTCATTCTAATTTAATTCCATTTTGTACAAAGGTAAAATTTCCCCAAAGAAACCTGCTCTACAGTCATAATCTCTCATCACCCTTGAATCCTTCACTAATTTTCTCAAAACAATTAAATCAACCATGTTTTAAATCTATGTTTGTCTGAAATGGTATAGGGTCTGCAGAAACTTCCCATGAGTTCCATAGGCTTTTTCCTTGGTAATTAAGTACAGGAGAATACAGTTGTTGTTGCTGCTGCTGCTGTTGCTTTAATTGGCCAAATACAAATGCTTGCAATTTGCATTCTGGAGATTTTCACTATAGAAGTTTTGTTAAAAGCCCTATCATAAAATGAAAAACTTTCATTTTATTAAAAATAATGCAAGATTGTTCGGTTAAAACTTGTTGGATTTTAAGAAGTTAAGCCAGTGCATTTTGCTCATGATCATTCATGTAATTATGTTTTAAATCAGCAAGTATATAAAAGCCTGGTCCAAGTGCAATACAGTACCCATATTTTATACTACCCTACTGTTGCAATTTTAAAATTTTCATTTATGTCCATGTCTGCTGATCCTCTATCAAACAAAATGAATATGTCTTTTAACCAGAGGAAGGTTTTAGAAGTCAAATGAAGCAGTAAATTGATATCAGTGTAGTTCAATGATGATCCATATTTAAATCTTTCCATCAGGATCCTGGAATTAGACCATTTTTTACTTCGTTCCCAAGCATACTATGTTTCTTCCCCAAACCCCAAAAACTTTAACCTTAGACTGTCTATTATTGACCCCACCCTTTCCTAAGAGGTCTGTAAGGGGCGTGCATAAGCGCACCAATGTGCCTACAGCCCCTGTCCTATTGTTTCTTTTATTTTTCTTATATGTATCCATTTATTCATAACTATGTTTTTACTTATACCTTGTAAGCAATTGACAAACCAAATAAAATAAAATAAAATAAATACTTCAGTCCAGTCCAAACTCGAAGAAGAGATCCGTGCGTGTACAAGGATTACACTTTTAAATTCTCTTGCAGGAAAAAAAAAGTTACAAGACACAAATTGAATCACTGCAGCACAATTACTAGAAAGCTGGGCTCCCCCAGATGCAAATGCACGACCCTTGGCCAACAAACCACAATAGTTAAGCTACATTTAAGCTAAAACACCGGGGCAGTCCCTTCAGTCTTTAAAGTGGCTTATAATTTTATTTGTGGTAAACCGTGCACGTTTTGCACTTCTCCATTTTTCCCTTCGGCGTTTGTTTGAGGTTTGTTGATCACAGGTGATGGACGAACGGGGTTTTTTAAACCCAGCACGAGCAAATGGATTCAGAGAGGGTTCATTTTGTAAGCAGTTGCTAACGACACAATTTTCCGGGCACGGACGTCAAATCGTTCTTACAGAGAGCAGAAGCCGGTTTATTCTCACGAGGAACCGCAAGAAGTGAGCCGTTCTCTTGAAGCGGTTTCGGTCGCTCAACCCCAGGAAGAGACAGCGTAGGGAAGGGCAACGGCAGGCACAGGAAAGGGCCGCAACTCTTACCTTTCAGCTCTCCAGGAAAAGCCAATGCAACCGACCGGCGGCTCTTCGTCTCCACGGCAATCTCCAGGCATAGTTTTACCCAACTTTCCTTGGGAGCCGAAGCCAAAATGTCAGAGGGCGGCAGCGGCAGCGGAGGCGGGGCCGGGCGGTGGAAAAGCCACGAGGGATAAAAAACCAGAAAAAGGAGAGCTAAAGCGCTCTGTTTTGACGAAAGAGGGCAGGTTTCGTGCCTCCTTTTCCTCACTTGCAAAATCTCCGCGATTTCTTTCAGACAAAACAAATTTGCAAAACAAACCGGGCGTCGGCCTCAAAAAGACGACTCCTCGGTCCTGACGCAGAAAAGGTACCTCGTCTTCCTAATCTTTATAGATTCTCAGTCATCCAAGGTTATAGTCTCAAAGGTGCTTTTTCCCCCCTAAGACCCAACCGGACTTTCTGTTTTTTTTTCTTTGAAGACGTTTCTCATCCAAGAAGCTTCCTCAGCTCTGTAGAATGGATGAGAAGCCAAATGGCTTCAAAGAAAAGAAAGTCCAGTTGCCTCTTGAAAAAAAAAAAAAAACACCTTTGGGATTGGCTTCCATAAAGCCAAGCTGCTCACCTGGCGCAACTACTTTCGGATGGAAGGCCCTTTCTTTGGCAAGTAGCCAACCCTGAAATTGCAAGATTCCCCCACAGCCCTGTCGCCCTCCAAGTGTTGTTGCAAAAAAGGTAGGTCGCCCAACTGTGAGTTTGGTGTCCCATATTCGCCTTGCTGCCCACGTTCCTGGGGCAGCTGAGCCAATTTCCTTCCATCTGGAGCATGGCACGAAAAGAAATTGTGGTGAAGGAGCACCGAAGCTCCGCTGGCTTTGTCTCTCCTTTCATCTTGCCTCAGGCAAGGCATACAGGTAGACGAGTAGTAGTTAAGTATAGATAGTCCTCGATTTATGACAACTGAGCCCAACATTTTTCTTGTTTAGTGGGATGCTTGTTAAGTGAGTTTCGCCCCTGTTTTATGGCCTTTCTTGCCACTTTTGTTCAATGAATCACTGCAGTTAAGTTAGTCATCCAGTTGTTGACTTTCCTTGTCAGAAGGTCGCAGAGTGATCACATGACCTTGGGATGCAGCAACAATCATAAGTATGAACCATTTGCCAGGCACCTGAATTTTGATCATGTGACCAAGGGGATGCTGCAAAGTTCATAACTGTGGGAAATGGTCATAAGTCACTTTTTTCAGTGCCATTGTAACTTTGAACAGTCACTAAATGAACTGTTGTTAGGTGAAGACTACCTTTATGAACTGAATGCAAGCAATCCAAATGTTTCATCGGACAGTCTGGTCATGCTTTGCTTTGTCTTTACAGCGGATAAAATAACCTGAAAGACATTGTTTAAACTCAAACTCCTTGAGCCAGACTGAATAAACTGGACAAAGGAGAAGGGTGCAAGCAACTGGCTTGCATTGTTGAAGCAGGTAAGAGTAAAAGGCATCCTTGCAAAGGAACACTCATTCAATTGCCTGTTTTAAGTTTGATGAAATTAACATACACAATCTAGTTAACGTAAAAAATGTTGCCAAAGTACCAGGTCACTCAGAAGGATCTTTAAAATATACCTGGAATTCCAGGTTTTAGCTTAGATTTTTTTTTTCTGCAGATCAAAGCTATGGCCTGTTTCAATGTTAACATTGCAGGCTTTTCTAAAGCCAGCTCAACTCAGACGTTAAGTGGAAAAGCCACAAGATTTGATTCCAATTATTAGCTCATTAAATGTATTTTTAGTGTAATTAAATAGTGGAGTTAAAGCAACTGAATTGCTTTCTTCAGTTAATATGCTGTGTGCTAAACCGTGTAACTCTTTGGATTCAATGACAAAAAGATGCTTGGGAGTATCTAGAATTGCCCACAATTCTTGTAGCAACTATTGTACACAGAGAGAAATACCACTCCAAATCTGCAGACTGATTCCCAAAAGAGATACACCTTGTAGATAGAATAGAATAGAATAGAATAGAATAGAATAGAATAGAATAGAATAGAATACTTTATTGGCCAAGTGTGATTGGACACACAAGGAATTTGTCTTGGTGTAAATACTCTCAATATACATAAAGGAAAAGATATATTCATCAAGAATCGAGAAACATACCTACAATGCTAAATGATAGTCATAGGGTACAATATGCAATCAAAACATACTAGGAAACAGTCTATAGATCAAAGTATACAAGTGACAAAGTTACAATCATATAGTCATAAGTAGGAGGGGATGGGTGATAAGGAGTGATGACAAGATAAACAGTAATAGTAGTGCATATGTTGCAAATAGTTGAACAGTGTTGAGGGAATTATTTGTTTAGCAAAGTGATGGCTTTCGGGAAAAAACTGTCCTTGTGCCTAGTTGTTCTGAAGTGCAATGCTCTATAGCGTTGTTTTGAGGGAAAGAGTTGAAACAGTTTATGTCCGGGTTGTGAGGGGTTTGTAAATATTTTCACAGCCCTCTTTTTGACTCGTGTAGTATACAGGTCCTCGATTGAAGGCAGGTTGGTAGTAATTGTTTTTTCTGCAGTCCTAATTACTCTCTGAAGTCTATGTCTGTCCTGTTGGGTTGCAGAACCAAAACAGAGAGATATAGAGGTGCAGATGATAAGACTCAATGATTCCTCTGTAGAACTGTATCAGTAGCTCCTGAGGCAGTTCGAGCTTTCTGACTTGGTGCTATATGCATGCTTCCAAGCAGCTTTTTCTCTTTGAATCCAAAATGCAGCTTTAATAAATCACTGCATCAAGAAGTTATTAAAGTCAAAATAAAATAGGTGGTTTTATCAAATCCTGAAGAGACTTCTCATGAATAATTTGAATTGTTTTGGAAAGCATTTTTTTGGTTATAGATCTTGAAGTGCTGTAAATGCTGATGAAATGAGGACGGGACACAGAAATATTGCCACTTTAAGACTGAGCCTGCATCCACAGGGTTTTAGCATTTTAAGAAGTTTTCCATATAAAGGCGGCCATGAGAGGGTGCATCTTTCTCCTTGTGTTCTGTCTCCATTGTGGTTCTCTGTGCAGAGTAAAGAAGATTGATTGATTGCCAGGTATTTGCCTATGTATATAGCTGTCTTGTATAAAAACCATGGTTAAAAGACAAAGCCTCTGTGTGCTGTGTTTTGCTCCTGGTTGTCTCACAATAGTAGTCATGTTGCAAACACTCCAACATTGATTAGTAAAAGGGAAATTGTACATATAATTGTTTGAGGTCAGTACTCTACTTGGCACCACCAATTCCACTTAT
Source organism: Emydocephalus ijimae (assembly GCA_004319985.1). Classification (NCBI taxonomy): domain Eukaryota; kingdom Metazoa; phylum Chordata; class Lepidosauria; order Squamata; family Elapidae; genus Emydocephalus; species Emydocephalus ijimae. Next base: position 13,680 of record BHEV01006719.1, on the reverse strand, counting down.
ATTTAGCTGAATGTTATTAGAATGTTATTGCAATAAGGTTCTGCAAAGCATTACTCTGCAAAACGTGTTGGCACAAGTGAAACATACTCTTTAAGTATTAAAGCAACTGCATCCTTTGTATAGAATACATAGCTACTTAACTGCAAGTCCAAAGTGCATGCATGAATACTTTCACTGGCTGTACCCATGCGCAGAAAACTATGGACAGCCTTCAAAAGGTTGCAGCTGCCTTATAGCTTTTTGGTTTTTCGTTCATTTTTGCATGGTCCAACTACTCTTGTCAAAGAATTATTGGAAAGGGTTACACACAGAAAAATATAAGCAGAAGATAAAAAAAAAATATGGTTCTATACTTGTTTCAGATTGCACCACCAAAACATTTTATATGAATGCATCCACATTTATGTATTTCTTTGACTCTGTGCAGTTTTTGTGAGAAAGGAAAATACATTTTTAGAATGCTTATAAATTTGTACTATATAAAGTAGAAATATTTACTTAACTTCATATGCATATTAGGCTTTTTAACAATTGAGATTACAATGTGTGATGAACTTAACTTGTGATAATTTCTTATTAAAAATGATGAAAACAATGCAATGAAACAGGCATCCAATCAGTGATTTCTTTTAAAAAGTTTATTAGGCTAATATTAAGTTAATGTGCAATTTAAAAAATACTTAATATTTCTGCATATAAATATCCATGTGTTGCTTGCCAATATACAGTTTTTAGATCAAATTAATATGGACTATACATATTTATTGTGATTGAACTTTCTCATCTTAAGCACAAATAGACTTGAAGATCAATGGAAAACAAAAACAAAAGTATTCTTTCGGCTTCTCACCATTAATCAGCTGTTACTGATAACACTACTTACTGGAGTTGCTTACACCATAAATAGCATTCAATTTTCAAAACAGAAAATGAAAGACACAAGTGTAACTGAACAGTTTTATGGTAACCAATTTTTTAAAAAAGTTAAACCTTCATTTTGTGTTAAAAAGTCCTGTCCAGCAGGACATACATTAGCAGCAGAATACTTTCCTTTTGTGTCTTGAATATTATATATATGTGCATGCACGGTCTGTTCAATTAAGGTATGATCTACATTCATCAGGACATGTTTATTTCAATACATGTAGTACATATGCAATATAGAAAAGAAACTGTACAGGCCACTTTAAACCAAAAGGCACTTACTTAGAACAATATAAAACATTTTGGATGGAGCTTCAACCAACATCAACAACAATTAACAGCCGTTGGCATTCCAATGTGAATGTTCAGAAATATACTGGGAAAATATTGCCTCAAATTCGTTAGTGAAATACATTACAAAGCTGGAACACAGTTGAGCCTAGAAAATATATTGCTTATTAATATGCTAAATCTGTATCTAAAACACTATAGATGAATCATCATAAAAGTTGAATGGCTATTATCCATTGATAATAGCACAAATTTCTAAATGGAACCCTTGCTGTAAAGAAGCAGTTTCCTAATATGCTGGGGACGAGTAATAATTATTGTGTTTATGTTCTTTCTTGTATTTCAAAAGTATTAAATGTTATTGGAAAACAACTCTTGGATGAAATGGAACTTCAGCCTCAGTCATCAAGTTAATTTTTATAAATAAAAATGACATAGGCAAAGATTAATGTCAATAAATACAAATATAGTATATGGCTGCTAGTACTTAGTGGATTTGCAAACTCTAGGTCTTGGATTATGAGTAATTATCATGCTTTAGAAGGACAAGTTTTTCTTCATGTACAACTATTATGAAAAAGTAATTGATATAGTGCAGGGGCGTCAAATTCACAGCGCACAGGGCGGATGCATCACGCACTGGCTACCCCCATCCCGGTTTAGCGAAGGAGGAAAAAGCCACAATACATCCCATGACGATGACGTGACAATCTGAGTTTGACACCCCTGGGATAGTGGGATCATGGGTGGAAATGATATTGAACAAGGCCAGTGCAATGCTACAATTTCATTTTATCGTTTTATGAAGCATTTACTCCATTAACTGGCTTAATGGACGATTGGAAGTAATTTTGTAGTATACAATGCACGCTATATTATTGATAAGTCGCTTACTTTTAAAACTTCCATGCAAAGAAGTGATTTTATGCTAAAAGCGATAGTCGTTTAATTTGGATAAACAGGATATAAAAAGGAAAAGGAAAAGTAACATTTATCAAATTTACTTTTGTCCATGTTCTTTAGTATTATGAAAATACAGATGGAATATTTTGACAGTTTTCAGAACAATTACAGGAATGATTTCATATGAAAGTCTCAAATTCAAAGTAATGGAAATTTATGGGATCACATAAAATATCTTACTGAATATTTCTAGTTAAATATTCAAATATACACAGTACCAAAATATTCAGAAGATACAGCCTTAGGAATGATTTCATATGAAAGTATCAAATTCAAAGTAATGGAAATTTATGGGATCACATAAAACATCTTACTGAATATTTCTAGTTAAATATTCAAATATACACAGTACCAAGATATTCAGAAGATGGAAAGGAATAATCCTATGCTCTTAGGATACAAAATATTTTTAAGCAGAATGTGGATATACCTACTTTTTAAAAATCTATCTTCCATTATCTAGTGGCTACTTATGTAATATTTTTTCAACTCAATATATGCATACCCATGCAGAAAAAAAATGTAATATATGATTATCTATCTATCTATCTATCTATCTATCTATCTATCTATCTATCTATCTATCTATCTATCTATCCTAATTGATCAGTTCTCCCTACCAAAGAGAGGCACTCATACAAAGAGGGCTCATCCATTGAAAAAAACAAAATATCCCACTGGTTTAATTATATTGCCTTCTATTCATACTTTTTTAAATCAGGAAATGGCAACTTATGACTGGGAACTTTTAAAATTTCCTGGCAACATAGCTGATTTTATCACTTAAGACTCCAAAATCTTGGCTCTTTGTGGGAAATAAGAGTGTTTTAAATCTTCTCTCTCCCTCTCTCTCATATAACGGGGAAAGGGTCAGTGTGTGTGTGTGTGGGGGGTTAAATGGTCTTATCCCAATGGGTTTTACTGAATACATTTTCACCTTTATTTTACCTCAAATTGCATTAAAGATCAAGAAATTTCAGTCAAGGTTGCAAAATCTTTGCTTCATTCTCCATGGTTTTAAATCACTTTAATGGAATTACTGCATGTCTCTAATAATCCTCAGCATTATTAAAAATGTTCTTCACATCCACTTCATATAGAAAATATGGGCTAGAGGTAAAAATTGCAGGTGTATTCAACTTTCCTCCCATTTTTCAGCAAAAATTCTATCATTGTATTCCCGAAAGCTGATCCTGACATGAGATATCCCTTCAGTTATTGGGAACTATAGAAGGGGCAGGAAAGATTAACTGCCACTAAATTAAAGTCTTTAATACAAACTTTTATAGAAAATTACAGAAAAAGAAAAATAGAGACACTGATTCCGAAAGCAGAGGAGAACATAGATGTTTTTATTTTATTTTTACCATGGGAAGCTGTTTCAGATTTACTTTGTGTCAATTAGTCCATCACTTCCTTTCAGAAATAATCTTTATGATTTTTATAATCAAATAAAGTCTATTACAACACAAATGTACATATAAGTCCAAGTGTAATTTTAACACATACTAGGTTATTTAAATAAATAAACAAATCACCTTGCCTTCTCACAGGATTTCATATGCAATTTATTTGGAAATGTTACACAAAGAGAGAAGCTATGAAATTAGCACATAATATTGGCAATGCATTAAAAAGATTATGGGTGCCACATGGGGGAAAAAAGACATATTCACTCCTTTGCCCTTGAAACTTCTGTATATGACTGCAAGTGTAAATTAATGTTCTATGTACTCAGTAATAATTAGTATTCTACAGTTTGCAACATTATTCAGATCCTACTGCCATACACCTCAGAGAAGCAAATGAGTAAAGCAACAACTTACATAGCTGACATCTGTTTATGGAAAATGCAGTGATCTCCTCCCACAAGACAGAGCTGATTAGAATTACTATGCATTGTAATGGATGATTTTCTTCTCTAGCATATTTTGCTAAAACTAAGACACATCCAGAAAGACAACACAATTACATAAGCCCTTTAAAGGCATAAAGCAGCACTCCTGAAGGGAAGTATAAATGGTTGGGATACAACCGTATATTTTAATAAAAGGTTACCTGACATATTTTCATAGATTAATACCAGTAAAACAACATGTGTTCAATAATTCACTGCTTTTGTTGGATCCATCAAATTACAGGGCAGCTTTCTCTGTTTTTAACAAAAACTTTGTCATATTTAGAAAAAAAGCAGGCAAGCATCAATACAGATATCAACCATAATGCTACCTAAACCAAGATCATATTTCTTATAATTCGCTGAATGTCTTAGTAAAGACTGTACCAGAAATGGCAGTAGTGTTACATGACTACATCATCTTATTTTTTTCATCTATTCATTACTTTAACATAGACAACATATTAAATGAATGGTTCTAAAGAAAGTGCTCTAGAAATAATATATATGTAGCCAAGAACTGCACTGCATTGTGATTATGGTTTTTATAAGGTAACTTCATTTACTGAAAATATCCAAATGCAGCACAATAGTTTGTTATAATCAGAGAAAGCCTATCTGCGGAAACCAAACACAAGCTAAATATCAAATGGAGCCAGAATGTTAGTAATTTCTCCATTAAGATGAAATCCTTATGCAACCTTGTATTTTACTTTATATGCAAATACAATTCTATTTGGCAAATATATATTTTAAAAAGCGCTGGATTATCTAAGCTTCCTGGGGTTGACATATTTAGTTATATAGCAATCAGGACCTTAGAATAAATACTTGAGTGGCACAATATCATTCAAGCTTTTCTGATTGTTCACTGTCAAACTAAAGAACAGTTGTATCCTAAAAAGGAAACTTTTAAATAATTTAAATATTTCAAGTCTTTTGCTCTGATAAAGTTACATTATATAAATAAAAATATTAAAGATGACTTCCTTACTATAAATAAGGAAAGGCTAGAAATATAGAGGACAAAAGTAATTTAAACTGGAATAATTTTTCTCAGAAAAGCACCAAAGAACAAGTCAGAAATTGTGAAAGAGAAACACAATATTTATCAGTCAAAAAACAATTCAGAAAAATAGAATTTCCTCCCAGAAACAATCCATAATTATTCAATGATTGTTAAACTGAACATGTTCACAGATATGTAGTTAAGGCTGACTGAAGTACAATTTGCAAAGATTAATCTTTAATCAACACTTTATAGAAAGCTTCTAATGCATATGTTTTTTATGGGACAGTATAATCTTATTTTGGGGTGAATTCACTAAAGTAAGAATAACTACAGGATTTGACTGAAACATTTTTTCAAGTAGCATGTTTTGTGTTAAAAGAATTAGAATGAGGATAAAGCTTCAATTTTAATTTTTTTACAGGCATAATATGCATATATATTTGTGTTTTTGTTTATTTTAATATATCAACTTTTTCAGTACCACCCAATTTATATCCAGGATGCTATTTTTAAAAAAGCAAAACAGACATGCATTTTGTCCTGCAAAAGTAATCCACTTATAGAACATTTGGCTTCCATAAATGAGATTATTTTATGTGGTCCCAAATGTGCAAACATGAATGAAAAAGATTGCAGCATTTCATAAGGGTCCACTCTGATAGCTCAAATGCAGAATCTGTACACAAAATCATTGTTATCTCTATCAAGACCTGATATTGTATTCTAGCCAAATGGGCTAGCTAATAAGCCAATTGTCTTTGCACATAATTTGCTCTTACATATGAAGGTTTCTAGACAAAATCCAAGAATTACTATACAGTAGGCTTTTATGTTTCAAAAGGATAAAAGGGGGAAAATATGAAGCATTGCAGGAAAAGATAATTCTTAAATCAAATGGAAGCCTTGATGTTGCTTTAATGTATTCCACACTATAAACATCAAATCCAATCATAACTTGGATGTCTGAATGTTAGTAGTACAAAAATGTTTTCACAAAAACATCTGACATTATAAGGACGGACTAAAATCCCTGAGTAAATCAAAGACTATAGATATGTTTGGCCTGAGAAAACAATTATTTGGGATTAAGTATACAATCTTTTAAAAAAAGTTTAAGGCAATATTCAACTTTGAGAAACACTATTAAAGAAAAACATATTAAGCTAAAAATATATCAATAGTATATAGTTGAATGCAGATTTGCTTTGACAGCAGACCCATTGAAATCTAATTATCTAAGGTAGTCCTAACTAATTTAAAGACTGTTAATTTCAACAAATCTAAATCTATTCTTTTAATAAATAAAAATTATGTTAAAATGCAGTATCTCATTAGGGACTTCCCAAAATCAGTTTAATTTTAATGGATGAAAAGGCAACAGTAAATTTGGGTATTATTTGCGGTTAATAGAAAATGACTGATGGCCATACATAATTTAACGTGAACATATTTAACAAATTAGGGACATCAGTTTACTTCAGCTGACGCCAGGCAATGAATCCAGATGATATACTACAGTTAATTTTGTACTGATCAACAAACTGCTCCAAGTTTTGCTAAAATGTGTACGTCTTCCCTTTCAGTATAATGGAGCCTATTAGCATTATTATAGACTGAATTCAAGAACAAACAATTTACAAAATAGCCATTTTTGGTAATACTGTATTACTTTTTTTTAAGGATGTCCAATAGTGACAAGAAGTATTAATACCTCAGACTGAATCATGTTGTCCATAGAATGCAAATGGACATCTCAACACTGACTCATGGAAATGGAAGAGGTGATTTGGCCTCTCTCACTCAAGCCAAAACAACATGAGAGAGAGAGAGATTGCACTTGAGCTGCAGGTCTTCAATGAGTGAAAGATCTTTCATCTCACTGTAGAACTGCTTCAGTGACTTAAAGACCACTTTTAAAATTAAGTTCCTAAGGACTAACTGCATACCATGTTCTCCTTTCCCCCAACATTCTCTTCTATGTTACCTTGGACAAAACAGAAAAACTTAAAAAATATATCCGTGATTGTTTTTATTCCTAAACCTCTTAACCTATTCTCATTTTTAAATTTTAAATCCAACATAAATGGTTATTATTTTAAAAGCAGACCAACAAGAAAAACACAATGTTATTTGGCTAACTGCTCTTGAAGTCAAACCAATGTATCATTCAATTTTGTTGTAATAGCTTTTAAGAAACTTAGAATTTTACTGGTAATCTTGGAATTCAATCACTTATATTCAGTATGTGTATATGGGCCAATTTAGGTATATAATAACCTATTTTATGACACTTGGTGCACACCAGAGAACTGTACAGAAGCATGAGCATGCTGAGTCCATACAAAAGCACAGAGATGTCACCCAATAGTCATGATCCTTCCCAACTTTTAGGGATAAGTCATGATATGGCAGACTAATCAGTAAGGTCCACATCTTCTTCCTCACCTTATGAAGAACCAGACCAACTGGCACTGTGTTTTAATTGGCCTTATATTAAGAACCTTTTCTGGAACTACAGACATTTCTAGATGTTCCTAGGGAAGAACTGGAAACACAGTTTTAGACAAACTGATACAGTTTGGTGGAAATGTAATATATGTTGATTTCTTCAGAGCAAAGTGTTACTTTCTATAATGGACTTTGCTGAACACTGTGAAGAACTATCTGAAGGAAGATTATTTCATTTCCTAGCTCTTCAAAACATCTTGATTTCTGTGGCATATTAGATTATGATCACGCTACTGTCTTCTGATGCAGATATGTATGAAAAGCTTGCATTGCATCAGACACTACCGAACAACCACAAAGAGCAGGCTTTTTGTCTTTCTCTAATTAGGTTAGACACAGTGAATTCCTTATACAATTCAAAACACGATAAATGGATGACATTATCTCCCAAACATCCAAGTTAATTCTTCCAACTTTTTAAACAGTAGTAAAGTATGAGATATTGATGCTGTTCTAATCATTTCTCACTTCTATTCTGGATATCTATCAACAGCTAATATTATGGTTCATTATTAGGCAAAATTTCACATCTAAGACAATTACTCCATTCAGTACCAGATGGATCCAATCATCATAGGGTTGATGACCATAAAAATCATTTAACATAATACTTTTAAACAACTGCCCACATGAAACCAACCTCTGAAGAGAATTCACCTTCATTTGAATTGCTTCTGTAAAAGTTCTGTTATCAATAACTGGAGAAAATGTTGCTGAATTATATACTCCTTTCATGAGCTCATCAGTAGATAGGCATTTACAGTGCAGATATAAGCTGTTCAAGAAAGAAGAGCTGAACTAAACCTTAGGCAGTTGGCTTGGGAATTAAAAAAAAAAACTTCTGAGGCCCCAGGTCTGAGCCAAATTCTGACTTGTCTTCAGTAGTGTACAGTGCAATAAGAATATGGCAGATGGCCCCCTAATCTCTGCCAGGGCTGTGATAGCAAGATAGTTAACAAACACACTATTGCTGGTTGCTGTTATTTTGCATAAGCCTTGCAGGATCAGCTCCATTCAGATGCACAACTCTTCACTCGTACCAGGGCATTTCAGTTTGTGGTCTTTTCTTCTTCTTTTTACAAAGGCAATAGATGGGGAACACAAATAAACCTATTAAAAACAAGAGAAATCATTGCATTTTAAACATATGCCCACAATACCACTGTACACAAGTGTATTTTGAACTGGGATAAATGTATTCTGGTAAAGTAAAGAAAAATTCAGTAAGTGCACATAACTGTTATTCTCCAGAATCCTCATCTGGCACAGACCAAAATTATCCTACTTTGGGCATATTATGTGAAGATTCAGCTCTCTGGAAAAGGCTCTGAGGATGGGGAAAGTAAAAGGAAAGAGAAGATTATGACAAGGTGGCATGGCAGGGTGAAAGGACTCAATTATAGGGACAATTATAGGGAGAACACCATTGGGAGACTTGAAAAAACAAGTTATGGAAAGATCATCATTGAGAAAAAATATCAAGGTGATTGACTAAGAGCCGAAAACAACTTGATGTCACAAAATAAGAGTTGTGTGGAAAGAGTTCATAGTTTTAAATTTCTAGGAACTCATATTTCCGACAACCTTACTTGTCGGTCCACACTATGGCCACTGCAAAGAAGGCCCAACAGCACCTGCACTTTCTGATGCTGCTGAAAAAGAGTGGTCTGGGTGAGAAGTTGCTGGTTACTTTTTACCGTTCTACCATCAAGAGCATTTTGGCATACTGTGTAATGGTGTGGTATGTTGGATGCTCTGTAGTGGATAAGAAGATGCTCCAGAGTTATAAACACAGCACAAAAAATCATCAGTTGCTCTCTTTCTTCTTTGGAAGAGATTGCGAAGATCAGACTCCTCTCTAGAGCACAAAAAATCTTCACAGACTGTTCTCATCCTGGTCATTCATATTTCGAATTGTTACCATGAGGGAGACGTTATAGGTGTCTTAAAATGAAGACTAATAGACTGAGAAACAGTTTCTTTTCCAAGGCAATAATTGTCTTGAATCAAACAGTACATTTGTGATTTAGTTCCATGTATAAAGTAGCATTTTAAAACTATCTAACTTAATATATGTTTTAAATAGGTTTTAGACTAGGTTTTTAATTATTATTATTATTATTACTTTAATTATTTTACTTTTTAAATAGTGTGATGGTGATGTGGTGTTTGGGGCACTGTGCTGGAGTAGCTTTCAAATTTCATCGTATTTTGAATGCAATAACAATAAAGGTTTTCTATTCTATTCTATAAGAAAATGCCTGCTTCAGAATACAGAATTTTAGAGCAACATTCTTTATTCAGATTACTATCGCTTTTCTTTCAAGAGCTCAGGATCATTTTGCAGCACATTTTCCTGCAGTCTTCCCATAACCACAGGTGACTTAAACTGGACCAGCCTAAAATCATCCAGTGGGTATCTACATGGCTGATGGGAAGATGGATTCATGAAATCATGAATAAAAATGATGATCAGAAATAGCACCGAAAATATTAAAAGTAATTACTTTATAAAATATAAATATTATAACATTATAAAAATAAAAAGTTGTTATAGGATAACCAATATCTTTAATCTGTCTAAGAACAGTATTTGTTGACAAAGATACTTAGAAATGAATAATATTGGGTATTTGAAAACAATTGTAAACATTTCAGAAATTGTACTCTTGGAGTATAATTTGCAACTGTATCAGTATTCAGCTGAATGGCACTGTGGAAATTATGCAAATGAAGGCATTTGAAGGCAGTTAATAACCAAAGTATTGCCTATATTCCCAAAAGATAAATTTACAGAATGTACAAAAAAAATCACTCAACTTTCCCTTCATGACTGAAGACATCTTTTTTAAAGTTTTGTCTTGAGAGTTCTAGCAATATCTTTTTTAAATACATGAAGTACAAGGTTTATTTTAACAGTGTAACAATCATATTTTACTTTATCTCTGACTTGGCATATAGAGGTGAAATTTATCCACAGATCACCATTAACATCCACCAATCCCTCAGTTTTATCTTAAAATAAAAACAATCTAGAGAGAGCAAAACTCTCATTCTGCAAAGCAAGTGCCAGCTTCCAGCATCATCTTTATTTCCAAGAAAGTAAAAATAATTAAGGAAAGTACTCCTGCCCTGCAGGCCAGATGCATCAAGCGCTGCCCACGCCCAGTTTAGCAAAGGGGAAAAAAGTCCCGATACGTCACCTGATGCCACCGTGCCGTGAGTTTGACACCCCTGTTCTAAATGGTTAGGGAAAGTACTCCAGAAAGTACTTTGCCTGGAAGCATGTCCATCTACTCAGAAAATGAATACAAATCAGAGCAACAGGCTTTATTGGCATGATAGGTAGATTCTGAAACGGGGTTATAGCATGCATGGTAATCACTGTGGGAGGACAAAGCCACCATTTCATTTCAAGATTTATAAGGCTGCCCAACTCATACAATGTGACTCCGAGTGACATACAACATGTATAACAAGTTCTTAATTCCAAATGTATCTTCTCATTATGACTTTTAGTTTTGGAAGAGAATTTTAAAATGTGCTGTTCATTGGTTTTTCAATGATTCGTGCTGAAATTACTTATTCTAATCTAACTCGTGACTTTTAAAAAAATTATCTTCATATAATGATAGGAAGAAGATTGCAGTTTCAACTATATCTGTTGGGAAACAGAGTCAAGGTAAGTTGAAAAAGGAAGATGAACCAGAAAAAAAGTCATTATCTACCTATACTATTGAGATGTTACACTGGATCAGAATTCCTTCAATTTATGAAAACCTAATGTAATCTAAACTAATACAATCAGTGTTAAAGTGCAATTATGTGAAATGTTACTTCAAATATTAAATATAATCATTATCTGTCTTCCAGATGTGCAGTTACTGAATTGTATGGTGTGATTTATAGATAAATAAAAAGTTGAATTTCAGAAGATAGAAAGAGAGAGAGAGAGAGAGAGTTAGTTAATTGTGATTTTAATTGAGTTTCCAATTCGATATCCAATTTCGTATCTCTGAAACCTTTTTTCTTTCCCTATTTATAACTTCTTTGAATTCGATATGTTCCTGAGTTTGAAAATTATGTAATTCAAAACATACCTTTTTCTCTTACCTATTAGAACAACTACAGCTCCTACTACCAGTCCCAAAACCAATATTACTGGTGCAATAAGTAACTTCCCACCTGAAAAATAGAATTTTTTAAACATATTGTGAGATATTTCAAACTATGTTATTTTAATTTCTGCTGGGAACAAACTAACAAAAATAAGTGAACTCATATTAAAAATTTAAGGAATATGCATACCATTTACTTACATGAGAAAATGCTAAAATGTTTTGCCTTTTGTGAAAATAATTACCCTTAATGAAAAAATATCATTTAATTTATACAACTTATAGGCCATCCAACTCCAAAGACTGGAGATCATTGTTTCGTAAATCTAACTGCAGTTGCACACACTTCCTTGTGAATAACGAGGCTATGAGGATAAAACTGAACTTCCCTTATCTTCTCAATGGAAACTATCATTTTTCTAGGATTAAATTTCAAAAATACTCATCAAAAACTACACTATTAATTCAATGTGTAATTGGCTCCTTACAAAACACCTTACAAAACCCAAAAATTATCTTTTGAAATCATGGAATCTTCCACTTTGGGGTTTCTTTTCTCTCCGAAGATAAGAGGTTAATAAAGGGTAAAAGTGAACAATCAGAATCTACTTTGTTTTTTTCTAAGAGTAGTTTAGAAATACAGTACTTATGAAACAGATGATCATTATCACCTGCTTGTTATAATTGGTTAATCATATACCTGATTCCAATCCTACAAAATCCCTGACTTTGTGCAAGTGTAAGAATTGATGCTGTTTTAAAAGCAAGGGTGGTCCACACCAAATATTCATTTGATATGGATTTGTTTTTTCATTTACCTTACATTTTGTTAATCGATAAAAATTAACACGTTTCTGAAAGCATTCTTAATTTATAGCATTTTTGCACGTGCCTAAGACTATTGCACAAGACAGTACATCCAAGGTATTTGCACTTTGCAGAACAAATCTACTGTTCATCAAATATGAGCTATGCATATTTATTCTAGGTATCAGTCAAAAATCAAATACTGATTTCAAGGAAGCACATTCAAAAATTGAGCAAGTCACTGGCAGCTGTTTTTTTTTTTAAGTAATGAAGAACATTTTCTGACACTTGTGAATAAAATTGATCTATATATCCAACACATTTTTTGTCATAAATGTCAGCATTCTAATTGAATTTTAGTATAATATTAACTCATTGCGCTTATTTAAAAAAATGTGATGTTTCTCTTCCGCTGTTTGTTATTATTTTCACAATACAAATGTATACCCTTTATCCTAAATAGATGAAATTGCAAATATAACCATGTACTACTAGTATCTTTAATTTAGTTACAAAATACATTTAACCTACCAAATATCAAAGTTCCACAAAAAATATTGCCCTCAGAGAAAGTATGTGTGTGTGTGTGTGTGTGTGTATTTATTTATTAATGGTAACATTACAACAATGAATTCCATCTCTCTCTCTCTCGATGTGTACATGTATATGTGTATATGTATATGTATGTATGTATGTATGTATGTATGTATATATGTATATATTTGTATATGTGTGTGTGTGTGTGTATTTGTATGTGTGTGTGTGTGTGTGTGTATGCATGTCTTGGCATGTTTGGGTGTTTTCACGTGTAAAATTGAGATCATCTTGGCAATGTTTCGACGAGGTCCCACTTGCCATCTTCAGGCTGGTGTTTTCGCCTTTGTACTTGTGCGAGCAAAGCATGATCGGAGCTGCCCCTATATATACTCGTGGGGAGGTTGGCTATGTTGTCATTTCTTGATTGGTTGATAGAGTTGGTGTTTGCAGATTGGCTGGCTTTTTCATAAGAACATGTGTGGCTGAGGTACTGGCTGTGTTTCTATCAGCCTCCTTACAACACAGGAGGCTGATAGACACAGAGCCAATACCTCAGCCACACATGTTCTTAGGAAAAAGCCAGCCAATCTGCAAACATCAACTCCATCAACCAATCAAGAAAT
>BHEV01006717.1:0-27613 GCA_004319985.1 Emydocephalus ijimae | reverse complement strand
GGAACCTTGGCGGCGAACGCAGCAGGGATCGCGCGGTCGCGAATCCCTGCCGCCGCCGAAAGCTTGCAAACCGGAAGACCCCGGGATGCAGTACGATTTTTAAATGAGACACGGACTTTGCTGGATCCAACGACTGTAATCTGATTTCCCTGATAGTCCTTAAATATGATTCTTTGGAATCTGAGGTCTTGCCGCCGGACGGTGGGGATTAAGGATCTTCCAGGAAACCATCGAGAGGGATGATCCTGAATCGACTTCCATCATGCAGGGCTGGTTTTTGATGGCGACCTTCACCCGGATCTTCTTAGCATCTAATGATGAGACGTGACCGATCGTAATGTTTTGGTGTGCCTCTTCTCGTTTCGTTGACTGGTCTAGTGGTTTGTTTTTGTAGGGGTGGTTGTTCCATTGGTGGGTTAAATATTCTCGATTCACAGGATGACTTCCTGTGGGCTGGCGGTAGTTGGTCCCCCTCTGAGGTGGGTTGGATCCTTGCTTGCTTCTACAGACTCTTCCGATGTGACCTCTTTTCCCGCACACATGGCAGAGCGCATCGAGGAATTTGCAGTCTGATTGTGGGTGGTTTGCCCCACACCCAGCACATTGGTACTGCACTGTCTGGTTACGTTGATGGCGTTGGTCTCGTTCAGACCGGAGCCGGTTGACCTCTTCTTCATCGCTTTCCGATGACGATTCGAGGTCCTCGTGGTGGGCTGTCGATGCCTGTCCTTCCAGGTGAGGTGAGATTTCGCCGGCGAGTTGGCGGAGCGGGGCATGGGTGCGGTGCATTCATGCAGCTGACTTCCTGGTTGCTTCTGCTGCAGTAGCGTCAGCGATGGCATCTGCAAGGCTGATGTCACCTTTTGCCATCAGCTTGCTCTGCACATATGGCGCATCTAATCCCAGAATTATTCGGTCTCTCAGGGCCTCTTCGAGGTCGGCGAACCCGCAGAGGTCTTCCAAATTCCGGAGATCCGCTATGAAATCTGCAATGCTTTCTCCCTTCCGCTGGTCTCTCTGATAAAATTCATGTCTTCGAACAAGCGTTGGTATGCTTGGTGCGTAGTGGGCCCGTAGAAGGGGCTCGAGGACGTCCCAGTCCATGGACTTCACCTCAGCTGGTTTGGCTAGTGCCTTGACCATCTTAAACACGGTTGGCCCGCAGTGAGTTAGGAATACCGCTCGCTTCTTCCCGGTAGTGGCATCCTTCAAGTTGTTGGTCTCAAGAAACATCTGGAATCGGTCCATATATGAGTCCCAGTCTTCTTGTGCCGGGTCGAATGGAGCGGGTGGTATGACGCTGCTGGACATGGTTCAGCCATTGGTGCGTCTTCAGCCACGTGCTCTGTTTGGTGCTCTGCAGTGTTCAGTCAGCTCTGACGTCTCCAAATCCCACTCTCGTCGCCAGTGTTAAGTTCTGCGCATGGATGCAAGGATTGGAGACGAGACGATGAACAGTGAACTTCAACTCTTTATTTAACATTGTGGAACAGAGCAAAAACTATGGCAGCAATAGCCCTTTTTATAGGCAAGCTGCTGATCAAGTAACCAATAAGAAACAGGAAGCGTTAGTTCCCTTAACCAATGAGAGAGGCCCGCTAATAGCCAATCAGATCCTCCCGAATGGACCAATCAGATGTCGCTATTATCGGCCAATCAGAAGTGCAGGGTCAGAACCCTGCACTTTTCTAAAGGTTTTAATAATCTTTATTAAGCACTTTTATTAATTCACTTTTTATTAATTCACAACAGTTATTTTGCACTGAAGGTAAATACAGAAGGTTAATTTTGTTGTAAATACAATTGAAAGCTACAACTAAAATGATTAAAAGAAACAGCATTTTTTCCCCAGGTTAATTGGCAGGATGAGGATCGAGGAATTAAAGATGAGAATCCAAAAACATTGAACTTTATTTTCACCTTTCCCTTTTCTATCTTCATAGACTGAATGGGTTTTTCTAATTATTTGGAACAAAAATTGTTCTAAAAACACAAGCACAGACTTCACATTTCAACTTGGGGCTTTCTTCTTCCTCCTCTTTTTTTATGGCTGTACTATAGACCTTGAAATAATAAGAAGCTTATGTTATTATGATAACATTGAAAGTTCTTTTACCTATCAGAATATGAATGAAAAGGGGGCATATCAAAATAATGCCCCCAGTGTGGAAAGCAGCAACAGTAGCAAAAAAGTGAAGGACCCCTTACTCAGCATGAGAAATTCTATATATCTTGGAAGGCTTTCCTCAACCTAAACATTATTGCTAAGAAAGGAATAAACAGTTTAAACTGCGATTGCTATTCACTGAGGGCTCGCACTCCAAGGGATACACAAAGCGGGCCTCTGAAAGCTGAAGTGAAATATTCCAGACATAACTCTTTCTTGCTTGGAGCGGGACAGACTTTTGAACAACTATTTGAAGAGCAGTTAGAGAAATCCCACCTCTCCCTGCTCAGGGAGAGCTTTCTCAAGTGAAATGATTGGTTTCATTCTCATGCCTACAGAGTTGAATCTGTAGTCACAACTACTCCCTTGTATAGTAGCAAATATTATTATTCCAGGCAGATATAATTTGATTTTTTTAAAAAACAGCCTACAGGGAGGCAAACAGGTTGAGAAACTAATTTGAATCTTTCAGCTTCCTATGAAAATAAATGAATACTTTGGATATTATTGTCTTTGATCTCAAGAGCAGAACAGGATCCCCCAAATAAGGACTGACAGGAGTCCATTTAATAAACCAAGATACAATTCCGTCTTCGCATTTCCACATTGGGAGCAAATTTAGGATAGCATGGAGCTATTTAGACTAGGGTAACAAATACATGTATTCAATTTTATTTAGTTTTTTTTTGTTGTTGTTAATTCCGAACTTTTCCAAAAATACTCCAATATTGACTTACATATATTTGGACAAAATTAACGCTGCCTTAAGGCTTATAATCTAAAATATATGGTGTACAAGGAGGAAGGAGGAGGAAAACAAAATTTGGATTTCAAGTTTTAAAACTGTAAAAAGAAAGAGACTCTTGTTTGAATTGGTTCACATTGGCATAAAGCCTTCACACAGCTAACCTATCTTCAAGGGAGACACAGTTTAACTATTTTTACTCATGGTTAGCATTGTCGTTTTCCTTTTTCATCTGATTCCAAAAAGCTAGAAAAGCCCTTGGACTAGTGTCTCTGGTCTACAATGGTCCAGAAGTGGAAACAGGACAGAGATGTTTTTGGGTGTTAGGAAAGCCCTTTTGAGATGAGGAATTGGAGGTTTTTTTCCAGTTTGTTTTCAATCAAGGCCCTCCCCTTTTCTTGAATAAACAGGTTTGCAGTGTTCCTCACACAAATCACAGGTGATTCTTTTTGGACTGTCAGGTTGACCAGTGAGTGATACATCTATATGATGTTCAGGCATTTGTCACTGCCTTTAAGGATACTTTTTCATTTTCTGCCCCCAGGCCAGAGGTGGTATTCAGCCAGTTCTAACTGGTTCTGGAGAACTGATAGTGGAAATTTTGAGTAGTTCAGAGAACTGGTTATACCATCTCTGGTTGGCGCCGCCCCCATCTATTTGCTGCCTCCCAAGTCCCAGCTGATCAGCTGGGTCTTCTTTTGTTGCCCTGCACAGGAGAACAGAGCTGGAAAGCAGATTAGTGGGGTTGGGAGAGGTGAGGATTTTACAGTATCTTTCCCCTGCCATGCCCACTAAGCCATGCCCTACCAAGCCACACCATGCCCACCAAGCCATGCCCACAAAACCGGTAGTAAAAAAAATTGAATACCACCACTGCCCTAGGCTAATTAAATAAACTTAAAAATCTTTATTTTGTAATTTAAAAATAATTTTATTTCACTACCCCTTCTGTCTGAGTTAGATTTCTTGGTAACCATCTTGGGAAAGGTTTGTTTTATTATTTCATTTATACTACTGCTGTTTGACTTTTGACTATTGACTAAGTAGTACTGCTCCTCAACATTCAAAGACCTGTAACCTGTCCAGAGTTTTCAATTCAAAAACTGTAAAATAAATAAAATAAAAATTAATTAAGCTATTGCACTGGGTTCTTTCTAGTACCCTAGCAAGAATAGCACTAACTAGACCCAAGTGATGTCATTGGCTGAGATACTAACTGTTCTTCCAGCTTGCAAGCTCAGTTCAAATTACTGAGGATCACATTTATAGTACTGAATATTTTGGTTTGAAAGGGTATTTGAAAGAATACTTATTGTTCCCTGGCTTTAATTCATATACAAAATTCAGGTAGAAATACCCAGGAAAGATCAGTCCTCTCTGATCTAGTGGTGGGATTCAAAAAATGTTACTACCGGTTCTGTGGGCATGGCTTGGTGGGTATGGCAGGGGAAGGATACTGCAAAATCTCCAGTCAGAGGTGGTATTTACCAGTTCTCCAAACTACTCAAAATTTGCACTACCAGTTCTTCAGAACTGTCAGAAGCTGTTGAATACCACCTCTGAGTCTGATCCCCCACATGTCTCTTCATACATAAATCCTCTAACATATATAATCAACAGAGAAAGTCAAGCATGGTTAATTAATCAAAAAACAGGTTGATGTGTGTGTTTATGTTATGCTGCAACAAATCCCAGAAAACTGATAAAATAAATTTGTTATAAAAATATAGCTTGGGATACATCATCCATTATGAACATCTAGATCAGAAAAATCTGGAAGCAGTATCAGTCTCTTTCTTTCACTCTTAGTGTTTCCAGTAATTTCAAAAAAGAAGGAAATTATCTTGACTGGTTGAAAATGTTCAGTGTTATCTTTTCCTATAAATTATATTTTTGATCCTAGCCAATTAGAAACTGATAATCACTGTTGAACTGGAACTGTCAAATTTTCATTTCATCTTTTTCTCAAGTCTTTCTGGAATGCCTGTGGCTGAAGGTTCTGGCCAACTGAATAAAATACATCAATGCAATCCTGTAAATAGATTTAATTAAGTTCTCTAGAACATTCAGTGTTATAGGACAGCAACCAATGTTATTTAAAATTACAAATAAACTACAAGTTTCCATATCTTCCTACTTCAACACAGATGTGCAATATACTTCAAAGTGAGATACTAATAGGGAGAATACTTTTAAAAAAGAATGTCATTTCAAATATTCAAAAAAAAAGGAAAATAATATTGTACTCTTTACTGGAATTTTTTTTACTGCCAATATACTTTGATGAACAGCAGTGGTAGTTCTTCAATGTCCAAAAAAGTTGAATGTTGTTAATATTAAATAAGATAATTTCCTTAGTCCTCCCTCTTTTTTTTCTATAATTTCCAAATATGCCAACATATCCATTTTGTAACAACATAGGTATGTTGTGGCTTTCAAACCTCATTAAACACAATTACATGCTAAAACTGGAAACATTGCAAATTATGTGCAAACAGATATATATTTTGTATAAACCTTAGAGTTTTGAATGGGCATCCAAAATCCCCAGAATTACCAAAGATTAGCTGAAGAAGGATTAAACCCAACATGTCATTCCCCTTTCCTGAATTTGGCAGGCTGGTATATAAACAGAGATCAAAGAGAAGAATATGGAATAGATGACCGGATATAGGGCTGTAGTAACTATGGAATTTTCAACCCCAGAAATATGATATCAGTCAAAATTGTAATAAACTTCTAGCAGAGAAAATATAGCTTAATTTGCCTTTCACTCTGAACAACTTTTATTCTATTGGCCATTTTGAGTTATTCTTGTATTTTCTGATAAGACTAAAAATTAAGACATGAACACCTTGAACTAAAAAATTATTTAAAGCTGTTTTCCGAAAGAGCCCTTCACCATAAAACATATTCAGAGGTGGTATTCAACAGGTTCTGTAGCAGAAATTTTGAGTTGTTCGGAGAACCGGCAAATCCCACCTCTGACTGGAGATTTTACAGTATCCTTCCCCTGCCATGTCCACCAAGCCACCCCCACAGATCCGGTGGTAAAAAAAATGTGAATCCCACCACTGGTGCATATTTCATGAATCCTGGGCTTTAGTAACTTACATGATCTTGTAGGTAGCTAGGTAGTCTTGGACTTACAACAGTTCATTTAATGACTGTTTAAAGTTTTAACAGCACTGAAAAAAGTGACTTATGACCGTTTTTCACCTTTATGACCATTACAGCATTCCTATGGTCATGTGATCAAAATTCATATGCCTGGCAAGTATTTATGATGGTATTTATGATGGTTACAGTGTCCGGGGGGGGTGTCACATGATCACTTTTTGCAACTTTCTGACAAGCAAAGTCAATGGCCGAACCAAATTCACTTAACAACTATGTTACCAGCTTAACATCTGCCGTGATTCACCTAATAACTGTGACAGGAAAGGTCTTAAAATGGGGAAAATCTTACTTAACAAATGTCTCACCTAGCAACAGAAATTTTGGGCTTGGTTAGCGATCATAAGTTGAGGACTACCTAGGTATACTAGGTATACTAGGTATTCTTGAAAATGAAGAACATTGAGTTCAAAGAGACTTGCTTCTCAGTAAATTACAAACTGTAGCCTAAGTCATCTAGCTATTCTTAGCTAGTCCTTGTCCCCTAATTAATAAATAAATACAAACAAAAGGCCATAAAGTTGTTTTTGACTATGTGTGAATCAATAATTATATCAATCAATTTTGATATTAAGCTGATGCTCAACTGAGATCCAATATTGGAACTTCAAACCATCTTTCTTGCCCAGAAAATGATATGCCCCAAAATAAAAGGTTTTGTGGGAGTTATTTCCCATCCTGGCCATCTATACCTGCAAAACAAACAACAAAATAAGCTGCAATTAAAAATAACAAGGGTAGAAAAATCAAAGCATGCTTGACTCATATATTCCACAACAAAAAGAAGAAAGAACGAAAGAAATCCATTCCAATAAATAATTAAGTAACCATCTAAATCCATTATAACCCAAAATGTACAATAAAGAAGTAAAGAAGTCAAAAATCTGGCAGGTATCCAAAGCATTATTTCTCTTGACATCTTTTGAAAATTTATCCTTTACAAAGGCTTACTATGTCATCTGAAGGTCTCAGATCTCTCAATCTCTCTTGAGAATATGCTATGCACTAAATTTCAGGCCAGCAGTTATCAAAGCCACTCTAATGCAAAAAGCATTTTATGGCCAATTTAGGAAGGGCCCCATGCTAATGTTTGTACCTGCTAATTGTTTCTGTTTACCTGTAATTGAATTGCACTTGCAAAATGTAGATTCAAATATCTTCACACTAAACATGTTGCTTGTTTGAAATGGGCAGTTCTATAAATTGAATAGATAAACAATATATAAAATTTTCAAATCACTTAATTTTTCAATTTATCAAAGCAATCCTGAAGGCAAAGGATTCTGAACCTATAGAAACCCCTGTAAATAGACTAGGATTTCTGGAACATGAAAAGAAGGCATATCATCTTATTCTTCCCACCAATACTAGTCAGTTGTAGAATGTTTTGTTTAATATACTCTTTAGAAGCTCCCTATACAGAAGAAATAATTGTGCTAGTACAAACCAAAATGTTGGGTTCAGCAATCTAAGGAATTAAACACTAAATAAAGTAAATGGCATTGAGTCATCTTGTTTCCAAATGCCAATCTGATCTAAACTCCTCAAGAAATGGATTAAAGATAGCCACAATCTTTATACATTTTCAAATTTCGAATATGTTTAAAGTCAAGTGCAACTCTTACGAGTGCATTCTATAGCTTGGGGAGAAAGGCAGAAAATAGCCCCAATAAAAGATCAGGCTTCTAACAATTACATCTCCAAAAACACCTCTCTCCAGATCTGAAAAGCCAGATAGTTTCATGAATCACAAGTTTTAACAGTAGATATATGGAATAAATAAAAAGATATATATAAATAAAAATCATAATGAAGTAATTGTGAATTAACATTGCATTAAAGAAAGCTGATTTGTACAATACTAGAAATAACATAAAACCAATTAGAAAGTTGGTGTGTGTGTGTAGGTGTTTGTGCATGTGCTCAGAGTACACACATGTCTTGAAGTCATTGTTGATTCTTGAACTAGTCCCTCTAGTTTTCATGGCAAGATGTTTGGAAATGGTTTCTAGGGCTGAAAGCTCCTGCCTTGGGTGGAAGGGTTGGACCAGAAAGTTTCTGAGATCCCTTCCAGCCTTATGATCCTATGATAGTGTGACTATCCCAAGGTCATCCATCCAGCTTCATGCCTAAAGTTGGAAAGGAACTCACAGTCTCCTGATTTTTACCTGGTGCCTTAACCACTATACCAAACTGACTTCCTTAACTAGTTAACAGGTTATATAGTACAGTAGGTTTGTTTATATTTGACTTATATTTGACCAGATGTAGACACTTGGGTAGATGGGAGATGCATTAGCTAATCAATTGTTCAAGAGAGGTTGCATCTAGCTCTTAAAAACATTTTGATAGCTTTGCAAGCATACAGTAAAACTGTTCCCTTTAATATAGCAGTTCCTGAAATGGTAATGTATTCATATCACATTATGTGGTCCTGTGGCCTCCTCTTTTCAAGAAATTTGCACTGATTTAGTTGCATTTTTTAAGCATTAAAGGACAAGAGTCCCCATGGCTTTTTAGTAAAACTCAGTGTTACCAGGATCAACTTCCTTAGTTGATGTTTTCTGGGAAGGGATAGATCCATCCTGCCTATATTTATTCCACACTAGCCGATAACCTGGCGTTGCCCAGGTATTTATTTATCCCAATCCTGTATTAGATAGGAAAATCCTGCAGTTGGGACTTGTGCCGTTATACTGTCTCTCACGCAGCATCGCAACTCTTCCATTCCTCCACAAGAGGGAGTCCCCCTTGTGGAATACTCTAAAGCTGTTACCATGGCAAGTCTACTGTGCTGTACAGTAGAAGCCATTTTAAGGCACATACATACCCCGAGGTGTGTTAGGGGTGTCTTACCTCCACAGTATTTGTTTCCAGAGGGTAAGTCATCTGTGTACCAAGTTTAGTTGAATTTGCTCAAGGCGTTCCAGAGTTATGCCAGAACATACACACACACACACACGTATAAAGAAAATGTACCAGATTGGCACTTATTCCCCCCCCCCCCAGCATACAGAGGATTTCTTCAATCACTTAAATAGGTAAAATTTAAATTCAAATTAATGTAAATCAAAGCACAGGGAAACTGTCAGCTGACAATACTTCTTTTGCATCAAGGTAGGGTTTCTCTTCAACCATTCATATTCTGGATTTTAAGGTTCAACTTCAAGCCATGAAGTTGAACTATATTGTACTGTACTGTATTGAATTTGAATTATATTACATTTGAATATCCAAATTCTGAGATGTGGCTAGTGGCATTCAGTTTACTTAAAAATATGCATACATACAAATACATATTATATTGTATATATAAAGTGTATTTATGTGTACGGTATATATGTATATTGTTCAGAGGGAGGGAGGGAGAGATCTACAATTGTATCAACATAGATTTCTTGCCACTTTGGAACTTTGCCATTGAAGATTAAAGGCTTCCTTTGGTGGATCTGGTTTTTGATGAAATTTTAAATAAACTGAAATTGGAAAGAACAATTGTACAAAGATAATGAGGGAAAAGGAGAATTAATTTGCTCTTTCAAATTGTTAGCAGTTTCAGCTCCTTTCCTTACAAAATATCCTGAAACTCTGGGAATTCTGGCTGTATTTTATACCCTAGGAGGTTCTAATCAGGAAATGATTCGATAAATATGGAACTGCCAGGTCTGGGGGAAAATCTGATTGAGAGTCCATTATCATCTCTACCATATTTACATTAACTATGGTAATATTGTTTGCCCTGTTTCACAATGAATAACAGTAATGTTTGCACTGGGGACTCAGATTATAACTAAGTGTTCCTTCTATTTTTTTACTTTGACTGAACAGCAAATTATACAATTTTGACAGAAAGTGAAAACAAAGCTGTAAATAGTTTGAAAACTTTCAAATCTTATTAATCTCATTCATTATCTTTCTCTAGAGCCTGTGGTGTTTACTAACTTAGTAACTTCTACCATTCAAGCTTGCTGAAGCACATTTCTCCAATTCTGTTGGAGAATGAGAGGAGACAATATATGAAACAGTTTCCTGCATTAGAATGGGTTCCACCCATGGTTCAAAATCTGTTTTTCCAAGACTTGCATTATACCCCTTCTGAAAATTGTCCCAGAGTTTGGCCTTGGAATATTCATACTGGGAAGGCAGAAACAGGACTCTATGGCATGTAAACTACATTATGCTAGACCATTCAATTGAAAATTATTGGTTACTGTTGGAAGCTTTCATTTTAATTGTCAGAAGCATCTTAATTCATTTGGGCTTGAATAAACTAGTTGCAGATGTAGATTCTGTAAGCAAAACCATTTATTGAAGATTTTTTTTGAAAATCTCTCTTTCCTTCCAGCAACTGAAATGCTCTTCATTTGGGCAAAACACCTGCTTTAAAAGGAACAGGACTATCATGTTAAAGTACTTTTCTTGATATGATTGCAATGCAGGGGACTGATGGACAAAAAGGGCTGCTTGTCCAGAAGGGCATCTGGTTCTTGTCGGCATCGGAGGCACCCAGAAGTTTCAAAGCAACCCCAGAACTGGGCCCTTTTGGAGCTGATCTCAGTCTGTTTGCCAAACTACACTTTCAAGAGGTGTCAGGTGTCGGGAAGACTTTCCAAATGCCAAAGCAAGCATTGGAACAGGGTTTTTTAAAAAAAAAAAAAAAAAGTAGAAAAGACTGTGCGGGAAACTCCTTCTTGAAGAAAAAGGCAGTTGTTTCAGCTTGGCTGTTTCTTTTTAAAATGATTAAACAGTGTATAAAAACAGGTAAGTCTGTTCTGTATTGCTTAGGGACTTGGCAACCTTCCTCTCTTCTGTTAGTAAATTTTTTTGTGAACTTCTAGTTCATAGGACAAGGGGAAGGAATTGTATCACCATGACCTAAGGCAACCCAGCTTGTAAGGTAAACCATAATTTTTTAAACCAACATGACCTCTCTGTTAACCCTTTCACTCTACCCTCTGTAAAGAGTGAGTGAGAGAGGCCTGTTTACAAAACCACTGAAAAGAAGGGGGGGGGAGACTATTTGACAAGTACTTCTTAAACATTTTACTTGTCCAGCTTTTCTTTCGTTATGCAAGCTTTCAATACAGCATTTACTTAATATTGCTGCACTTTAATGCTTGCCTTTTCATGTAGCGATAAAACAGCTATTTTGAGAGAGCGGCTTATATCTGGATGGAGCAGAACAGAAGATTCCCTGCCCTCAAGAGTAAACTTTTAAATAAAATAGCCTTCCCCCCCACTTTTTTAAACAAGATTATCCAAGCCATTTTGAAGCATCTGGTACTAGTGCGAATAGTGTGATGCTAGGAGTAACAAAAAATAACATATGCTTGTTCAATTTATAAGCTGCTTCAATCATGCAAATATTTGGACATATGACAAACTTAATACCTTCAGGAATAGGATAGTTGTACCAAGATACAGGAGGCCTAATGTGCATAAAAAGCTAACTATCATTATTGCTTAAAAGACAAATAGAGGGAAAGGAAATAGAAGCAAAATAAAGCTACGCAACTGAGCAAAGCAACACTGAAAATAAAGAAAATGCTCCATTGAGATGCTGTATTTTACTTGGCTAGCATCAGTCTTCCAAGAATTTTGAATGGAGAGCCTGAAGCCCAAGGCAAGTCAGATAAGTTGCTCATCCAATTCTTGCTACTCTTATGGCCTGCATGACTGAGGAACAAACTGCCTCCCTTTCCCAAACTGCAACCTCTTTACCATACTAGAAAAAGACAATGGCTTCGTAAAGTGATGGCCACAAGCTAGTCCATAGGATTCTGAATATGCTTATACCATTGATTCACTAATAAAATTATTTACTATCTGAATAACCAACCTGCTCCAGCCAACTCCTCCAGTTGTTTCCACAAGGAGATTGTTTCCACAACTTAAAAGGCCAATTTCAGTCTTACTCAAACTGCAGAAGAAAGCTTACTAATCTTAATAATTTCTTACTGATTTCTACTTTTCTGTATCTACGAAAAAAACCTCATAGGGAAACCCTAGACAACCCGAAATCCATTGGGTCATCCTTTCAGATGTATTTCCTTACCTAAACAGAGAGACAGAATAACCATGGGTGAATTGTTTTGGATGGAAAATTACAGAAGAAAACATTTTATTTAAAAAGAAATAATATTCTAATGATTTTAGCTCTTTTTCCTCAGCTTAAATTGACATACAGCTGACCATTCTGGAATATCAGTTTCTCCAAATATATTAGCACATTCTTTACACTCTTCTTACATTTTTGAATAGTGAGAACAAAGCATGATTGTATTTGTTGAGTCCGTTCGATGAAGAAAACCAGGAGTCGGTGACTTGTTCAGCTCATTTATTAGCGTGGGAACCGGACTGGCGCAATGGAAAAGGTCCGCGGCTTTTATTCCCTTAGCCGCGGCTTTTCCGCGGCCAATGACGTTTCCTTGAGTCTCCCGCGATTCGAACGGGCCAATCGCGGGAGACTCTCGGCGGGCCAATCGGCAGCAGTTCCTCCAGCCAATCAGGTTGCCCCGTGCTCTGACCAATCAGAGCGCAGGGCTTCCAAGAATGTAAATTAAGGACAGAACACCCTCTTGGTTCAGTCCTTACGTCGCGTAGTCACGTAGGTAGGCAGGGCTCCGTCTCTGCCTACTTGACCTGCACAGGTCAGTCGTGGGTTGGACTCCGGCCTGTGTGGTCGGAGTTTCTGTTTCTCCGGTCGTCGTCATGGGCCTGGCCTGGTTTGCCGGGCCGGGCCGCTCTTCGCAGCTCCCTCCTGGTCTACCCAGGTTGGTTGAGCTGCGGCTTTCACCGCTCCCACTCAGTGTTCCTGGGTTGGTTGAGCTGGCCTGGCTGTTCCTTTCTGACGAGGAGTCGTGCTGGCTGGGACCCGGTGAGTATGGCTGGTTTATTTCTTCGGGGGTTTGGTCTCCTTGGTATTCCCTCCCCCCTTGTCTTGCCGTGTGGGGTGCTTGTGTGTTGGGTTGTGTGTAGGTGTCATTGTGTGGGGCAGACCTTGCTCGTAGTTGGTCTATGTGGCGCTTCCATGCTCGTCCGTCGGTCATTTGTAGTCGGTACGAGAGTGGGCCTGTTGCCTGCGTTATTGTTGCCGGTATCCATAGTGGGTCTCCGGTCAGGTTTCTCGCGTAGACGGCATCGCCTGGTGCAAAGGTTCTGGCTCTGCTGGTGGAGTCTGGTGGCTTTTCTGGGTTATACGTGGGGTGTAACCTATCGAGTGGGGACCTGATTTTCCTCCCCATTAGTAGTTCGGCAGGGCTTTTGTTTGTTGTGGTGTTCGGGGTGATGTGTTGTGTGAAGAGTAGTTTATTTATTTTGCCTTGGATCTCCCCGTGGTCTATTTTCTGGATGGTCTTTCTTGTGAATTGGACCATCCGTTCCGCCCTGCCGTTCGCCGCCGGATGCACCGGGGCTGCTAGTGCGTGTCGGATGCCCCTCTCTGCTAGGAATCTTTCGAATTCCAGCGAGGTGAATTGGGGCCCGTTGTCTGAGACGAGGACGTCTGGGAGGCCATGTGTTGCAAACAGTTTGCAAAGTTCTTTGATCACGGCCTCTGTGGTAGTGGTTTTCATGACGCTTACCTCCAACCAGTTGGAGTAAGCGTCTACAGTTATTAGGAAGGTATGTCCTCTTGTGGGCCCGGCGAAATCTATGTGAACTCTCGACCATGGTCCCCTGGGGGTTTCCCACTCGCAGATGGGTGCTGCGGGTGGGCTCGGTCTGGTTTCTTGGTATTGTTGGCACTTTGCTACCCAGGCCTCTATTTGTTTGTCCATCCCTGGCCACCAAGCGTAGCTCCTGGCCAGGGCTTTTGTCCTAACTATGCCCGGGTGCCCCTCGTGTAAAAGTTCCAAGACCCTTCCCTGTAGCCTTTCCGGGATTACCACCCTGTCCCCCCATAGTATGCAACCCTTTTGCAGAGAGAGTTCCATTTGTCGGTTTCGGAACGCTTTGACGGTCTCGTCGCTGTCTTTTTCCGGCCACCCTTTCTCTACCCAATGCAATATCCGTGCCAGACGTTTGTCTTTATTAGTCTCTCGGGCAATGTCTGACGCGGTTATGGGTAGGTTTGGTAGGGTCTCTATCATGAGTATGGCTGTTGTAGGTGCTGGGTCAGTGTTCGGTTCGGGTAACGGTGTGCGGCTTAGGGCATCCGCATGAGATATTGCCTTACCCGGTCGGTGTATGAGTCCGTAGTTATAGGCTGCCAGGAACTCGGACCACCTAGACATTCGGGGGGACAGAATGTTCGGGGTGGCCCTGTTTCCCGCCAGGATTCCCAGCAATGGTTTGTGGTCAGTGACGATTGTAAATGTCCGACCGTACAGGTATTCGTGAAACTTTTTTACTGCGGCGACGATAGCCAACGCCTCTTTGTCCAGTTGGCTGTAGTTCCGCTCCAGTTTGGTGAGGGTTCTGGAAAAAAATGCGATGGGTGCTTCCCTGCCGTCGGGTAGAGTGTGGCTGAGCACAGCGCCGACGCCGAAAGGCGATGCGTCGCAGGTTATGGCTAGGGGTAGTGTTTCGTTGTACTGGATGAGGACGGCATCCGAAGTGAGTAAGTCCTTTGTCTTTTGGAAGGCGGCTTCCTCGCATCTCCCCCAGGTCCAGGTCGTTGCCTTGTCCAAGAGCCTATGCAAAGGCTCCGCCGCGGTCGCCTTCTGGGGCAGGAAAACATTATAAAAGTTAAGTAGCCCCAGAAACGCCTGTAGCTCAGTTTTCGATTTGGGTGTGGGGGCTTCCTTGATGGCCTTAATCTTTTTGTTGGTGGGGTGTATGCCGTGGCGGTCTAACAGGTATCCCAGGAATTCGACCCGCTCCGCATATAGTTGGCATTTTTCTCATTTTACTTTGAGCCCGGTCTCTTTGAATTTAGTTAACACCTCCCTTAGGCGGCTTTCTAGTTCTGCCCGGTTTGTTGCCGATACTAGCACGTCGTCGAAGTACGGGACCACACCTTTTATCCCCTGTAGTAGTCTTTCCATTAGGCTCTGGAAAATGCCTGAGGCGACGCTAACTCCAAATTGGAGGCGGTTGCACTTGAACGCCCCCCGATGGGTGACTATTGTTTGGGCCTCTGCTGTTTCTTCGTCGACCGGCAGTTGCTGGTATGCCTGGGCCAGGTCGAGCTTCGCGAAGACTCTGCCCCCTCCCAACGAGTGCAAGAGGTGCTGTACCACTGGGACGGGGTAGGCGCTTTGTTGTAGGGCGCCATTTAGGATGGCCTTATAGTCCCCACAGATCCTCACTGACCCATCCGGTTTCATGGGAGTGACTATTGGGGTCTCCCACCGGGCGTGGTCTATTGGTTGCAACACCCCTTGTTTTACGAGCTTATCAATTTGCTCGTCCATTTTTGGTTTTAGTGCTAATGGCACTCGCCTCGGTTTTAGGCGTTTTGGGGGAACGTTAGGATCTAGGTTGAAAGAGATAGGGGGCCCTCGGTACTTGCCTAGGCTGCCGTCGAATACTTCCTGGAAGTCCCGTGCCAGTTGTTGCTCCCAGTCGGCCTCGTCGATGTGGTCGATGCCAGTGACGGCGATGCCTAGCGGGGCGAACCATTGTAGTCCCAGCAGGCTTGGTTGATCCCGATCGACCACGGTTAACGGCAGCCTTTCAGAGTGTCCCTTGTAGGATACTATAAATTTTCCGGTGCCTACTACAGGGATGCGGTTTCCCTGATAGTCCTTCAGGATGAGCCGCTGATTCTCCAGCTGCCTTTTTTGGATGGTAGGCACCAGGCGTTTAATTTCCCGCCATGCTACCATCGAGAGGTAGGATCCGGAATCCACCTCCATTCTGCACGGTTCGCCCTCGATGCCTACCTCCATGTAGACCTTCTGGTTGTCTGGGGTTGTGGCATGGCCGATGGTGACCGTCTGGTGTGTGTCTTCCCTCCGTCTGGTGTCGCCGCCGCGTTGGGGTCGTCCGTTTCGCTCCCAATGGTTGTCTGTTGGCCGGTCCCTGGGTCTAGGAGGTATGCCCTCTCGCCTTCTCTCGTTCTGGTCCCACCGTCTGGGGCTGCGGTTCTTTCTAAGTCGGCAGACCCACGCGATGTGGCCCTTCTTATCGCAATGCCAACAGATGGCATCAAAAAAACAAATGGCATCAGCTCTGGAATGGTCGCCCCCGCACCCGGCACAGCCGGTCCTCGACTTATGATTTCGCCGGGCTTGTTGGTCGCGACCAGTCTGGAGCCGGTGAATGTCTTCCTCCTCGTCAGACGTTCCCGAGGTGGAGCAGAGTTTGCCTTGGTGGGTGGTCGTTGTGGGTTGGGTTGCGGTCGACCTAGCCGGGTCGTTGTTCTCGGTGCGGTCTCCCGCGTTCGACCTCCTCATCCGGTCTGCCGATTGTCGGGTGGCTTCTGCGGCCGTGGCTTCGGCGATGGCGTCGGTGAGAGTGATGTTTCCCTTTGCCATCAGCCGACTTTGGAGAGCGGGATCCCATAGGCCGAGCACGATTCGGTCCCTAAGGATCTCGTTCAGGTCGGAGAACTCGCATAGTCCTCCCAGGCATCGCAGTTCCGCAACGAAATCACCCAGGCTCTCACCCGATCGCTGGTCTCGCCGATAAAATTCATGCCGACGGATGAGGATGGGTACGGTGGGGGCGTAGTGTCTCCGGAGTAGAGGTTCAAGATCGCTCCACTCCATTGCCATGACTTCAGCGGGCTTCGCCAATGCTTTCGCCATTTTAAACACTGTGGGCCCACAGTGTGTAAGGAAAATGGCTCGTTTCTTTAGTCCCGTGGCGTCCTTGAGGTCGTTGGACTCGAGGAATATGTTGAATCGGTCCGCATACGATTCCCAATCCTTGGCGGCCGGGTTGAAAGGGGTCGGTGGTGCGATGCTGGCCATCGTGACGGTTTACTGGTTTCCTTCGGACACGTGCGTTGTTCAGGGGCGAGATCCCACCTTCGTCGCCAGTGTTGAATCCGTTCGATGAAGAAAACCAGGAGTCGGTGACTTGTTCAGCTCATTTATTAGCGTGGGAACCGGACTGGCGCAATGGAAAAGGTCCGCGGCTTTTATTCCCTTAGCCGTGGCTTTTCCGCGGCCAATGACGTTTCCTTGAGTCTCCCGCGATTCGAACGGGCCAATCGCGGGAGACTCTCGGCGGGCCAATCGGCAGCGGTTCCTCCGGCCAATCAGGTTGCCCCGCGCTCTGACCAATCAGAGCGCGGGGCTTCCAAGAATGTAAATTAAGGACAGAACAGTATTGAGTACTGTATTGAAGATGGATATCTTTATCTTCTGATAAATTGAGTGCAACTCTTAGAACCATAACAGTTGTTGTTTTTGAATACACCAATATTTACCTTTGCTACACTGAGATTCTTGTGGAATTCTTCTACAGTTGTTGTTAGTTGGAAAGTCATGTCTGACCTATCATGACCTCATGGACAACATTCCTCCAGGTCTTCCTGTCCTCTACCATCTTCTGGAGTCCATTTAAGCTCACGCCTACAGTGTTCCATTGCAAAATCTTGGAAGATCCAAGTTCCTCATTAAAGTGATGGGAAGTCCTGTCTTCATTTCCAATATATGTGGTAGCAATCCAGAAAGTTTGATTGAATCAAGAAATACTGTTGGAAAAATATTGTGGCATTAATTCCTTCACTGATTGTTCGTTCATTATTCAGTAGGGGCTAAGGTAGTACAAATTCCTATTGCTTTTGTATTCTAATTCATGCAATAATTCAAGAAAGCCACTATTTTGATTAATTGTACCATTTGTTTGTTTTGACAAGTTATATTCTTCAAGAGTTTTTCTGAATATCTTACGTCTGTCTTGGAAATACAGAAGAGTGTGTTGATGATGCTTTTCATTCATGCTGATATTAGGATCATTGATACTTCTCACGATTTGTAGGAAATCTTCAAATATGGCACTCTTGAATTGGTTCCACAATTATCATGGATTGCTGGTTTCAGTATTCATTAACAAGTTAACAAGCAAATCTCTCATTGCTCTGAGAAGTTTTGTTGGTGTCTTCCACACCTTGTTGCCAATAATCATCAACTTGCAACAGTCCTCTCTCTGCAGATGATGAAGGATATGTCAGTCCTGTACAAAACCAATTTGATAGAGGTGAAGACATCAGGCTAGAAACCAGGAAATCTATTTCTGCTTTAGGCATAAAGCCAGGAAGGTGACTTTGGTCCAGTTTGCTCTCTCTTTCTGCCCTCTGAAGAGAGCAACAGCAAGCAAGCTGTTTCTGAAACCTTGTGAAGAAAATTATAGGGACTTGTCCAGACTGTTACTAGGAGTCGAAAATTGACTCAAAAGCACTTTCTATACTATAATGCCATATAAATATAGTCCATACTGCAGCAAAATGCTTTTTTTCTATAACTTTTGGCTTTTCTGTAACTCACAAAATCACTATCTGTTTTTAATCATGACTTTTCTTTCAGTTTGCCTTTTGAATTTGGGTGTGTACAGTTCTGTTATATTTATCATTTTCTATGGTAAGAAAGCAGATTTCTAGGATCATTAGCATAATTTCATTAATGTTACTGTTACCAACACCAAGAAAGAACTCTAATAATTTAAAAAAATGAATAATTAAAAAAAGAAAAGAAAAAACAAAAAAATTGCAAAGAGCATACTTGATCTTTTCCTGCCATCAGTTTTCTCTTTCTATGTTTCTCAATTCTACTCTATTACTTTTAGTACAAATTTTTAGTTTGACAGATCTTGGTCAAACTACATTGTTTTCCAGATAACTGTCAAACAGGTATTTTGTTTTCTGTAATATGTATTTCTGAGATGAAAAATTTGTTTCCCAAAGCAGAAATTTGAGGCTCACTTCTCTAATTAAACAATGAGGAACACAACTGCTGATGGATAGGGATGGGTTTTTTTCCCGAATGCCATCACTCTGCTAAACAAATAATTCCCTCAACACTGTCCAACAATTTACAAAGTCTGCACTACTATTACTATTAATCTCCTCATCACTCCTTATCACCCTTCCCCTCCCACTTGTGACCGTATGATTGTAACTTTGTCTCTTGTATCCTTACAATTTATATGGACTGTTTCCTAGTATGATTTGATTGCTTATTGTACCCTATGACTATTATTAAGTGTTGTACCTTATGATTCTTGACTCTTGATGAATGTATCTTTTCTTTTATATACAGAGAGCATTTGCACCCAGACATTTTCCTTTTGTGTCCAATCGCACATGGCCAATAAAAGAATTCTAATTCTAATTCTAATGGTGTCAATCCTTCTGGTCAACCTGTCAATTCATTTTCTCTAATTGTCTGCCAACATATGTATGCTTCTGTGACCATTTAGTTGTAATGAAAGTGTAGCACCTAGAAAGAAAATGGGTAAACTACTAACACTAATTGGATAATTCATGAAAGTAAGCAGACATATTTCATCATGTCCAACTGCTTTCAGAAAAAAAATAAGTGCAATGTTTACTAACAGAGAGCTAGTTTGGGCTAGTGGTTAAGGCATCAGGCTAGAAACCAGGAGGCTATGAATTCTAGTCCAACTTCGCACCAAGCCAGCTGAATGACTTTGGGCCAGTCACTCTCTTTCAACCCTAGCAAAGAAGCAATGGCAAACCACTAAAAAAAAAAAATCTTGCCCAGAAAACTATAGGGTCTTATCCAGGCAGTTGGTAGGACTCAAGAACTGACACAAAAAATGTACAAAAATGACGAATACGTACATTGTAAAGATCACCCTTGAATCATGTCTTTCCCATTCTTTATTCCATTTTATTATTTCCTTGGAAACAAGGCAGGGAAGAAAAACTTCAAAATCCGTGTAATGTTCTGAGGATTCAGCAGCAAAGCACTGTTCATAGTTATTTACAGGTATGATTCTCACGTCTATTGCCCAGAATCTACCAATAAATAAAAAGGAAAATGTGTTCATAATGTTTGTACGTGTTTCAGGCTATATTAGCCAGGTAATCTTCTTCATCAGGATGTTTTCTAGCAGGGATTTGCTGATGAAAGCCCAAAAACTCAAGATAGCAGCAGCAGCGGTAGCCATGTGATTCTTCCTATCTGAAAACAAAAACTCATCATGAATCATAAGGAATACAGGAGAAAGGGGAGACACCCTGCCTTGACTTTTTGATGCACCCACAGATCACAGACATTCTGGCCCCCTGCCATGGCAAGAAACTGTGGAAGCGGGAATCAGTTTTCAAGGACACAATGCAAGCAGCTGCAAGGTTTGGGAATTGGGCCCAATCATATGTGCATGTAAATGACTAATCAAAAGTAACTTTAAGTATAGTAAGAATTTCTTCCACATCAGTATACAGAGAAATGCTGTCTTTATCACAGTTGTTTTGTATATTGACTACCATGTGAATACTCAACTGATTTAGCTGAATACCTTACATGAAAAAACTAAGACTGACACAAATACTTGCATATAAGTCCTTTCAGGGGTGGGATTTTAACAACCAGTTCTGTGGGCGTGGCTTAGGTGGTGGGCGTAGCTTGGTGGACATGGCTTGGTTATTGACAGCGTATGGCCAACTCAATATCATTCACATCGAGGCACGCATCTCCTCACCTGGCCTCTCATGACTGTAGGGATGCTGCAACAGTCATAAGTGTGAAAAATGGTCATAACTCACTTTTTTCCATTGTAACTTTAAATGGTCACTCCACACAAGCAAAGTATCAGCAAAGGAGGGGAAAAAAACTCCAGAGACGTTCCTGAGACAGGAAGTCTAGTCCTGTCAAGAATGTAATAAGGGTTAACAGAGAGGCAGTTTCTGTAAGGAACACCAGAATGTTTTCTTCCTGCCTTCCTTATAGGATTAGGACAGTAATTTCTTCTAACAACTGGTTCTCCAAACTGCTTAGAATGTTAACAACAGGTTCTAGTGAATAGGTGCGAAGAATGGTAGAATCCCACCCCTGAACCCTTTGGACACAAATCATATAGAAGAGTGGTAGTCCTGCATTTGTAAATATATTTGTATTTTTTTAAAAGCCGTATAACTAGAACTAGATAAATTATTACTATTTATTAAATTAAATTTAAATTGTTAAATTTATTTGCACCTCATTTCACAGCGACTCTCAATCAAATAACATTACAAAAAACCCTTTAATCTTGAAACCAATCCAGAATGAAACAAATCCACTGATATCTTTGGAACCATGTAGAAATAATTTGTATGCTACTTTAGTATCTGTCCCCATTGCATTTGTATCTTGGCAAATTTTTGCAAAGCTCACCCTTAATCATATTTTTACTGAAATTGGTGCAAAGTTTGCTTTTAGTTTCAAAAATGGTCCTAAATATTAACAACATTGCTCTTGAAATCTGTACTACATACAAACAGATCTAGCAGTGTATATGAAAACCTAATGGCTCTTACATTGTGGAGGAATAGAATCTGCATAACAGCTGAAAAGATTTCTCTGAATGAACTCAAACTCAACAGTAGCATTCAAATAAAAAAAATTGAAGAGCAAAAATAGATTCCTCTTGGAATCCCCCACTCATCTGGATAGGATTAGAGAAACCCGTGCTTTGGAATGTGTGAGTGACGGGATGAAAAAGAATGAAGCTAGTTTATAACAGCAGAGGAAGTTTTTGCATTTAATACAGTGGTGGGATTCAATTTTTTTTACGACCAGTTCTGTGGGCATGGCTTGGTGGGCGTGGCAGGGGAAGGACACTGTAAAATCTCCAGTCAGAGGAGGTATTTGCCGGTTCTCTGAACTACTCAAAATTTCCACAACCGGTTCTCCAGAACTGGTCAGAACCTGCTGAATACCACCTCTGATTTAATATAATACTGAAAATAATGGAGAGTGTTGCTTGCTGACAACTGCAGGACAGAAATACTATCATAGCAGTGACACCATAAAGAGAATTGGCCAAGGCTTAAGTCCTCACCTCTAGAAGAGACTAGCTCTCTTGACACATTTCTATTGAATTTTAAGGATATGACACTAACACTGCTTTGATCAATGTTATGGATAAGCTAGGAGGAAACTGCTAAGAGGAATGGGACTTTATTAAATGTCTTTAGTGTTTGTGAAGATTTTGATGTTTTCTTCCATCTTCTCCCAGACTTGACAATGCAAGGTTATGAGAACAAAGTTTTTAGATGAGACACCTAGACCAGAGCTCTGTAATATTCCATAGTATTTGTTATGTCCTGGGCATGGGCGCAAGGAACGGAGATGAGACATCGAACGGTGACTTCAACTCTTTATTGTAAAATAAGAACAGAGCAAATACTTGGGCAGCAGCAGCTCTTTTATAGAGCTGACTGCTGTCAAAACAACCAATGGTTTGAGTTTACCACTTTCGCAAGCATCCAATCAGAGGGGCCCATTAACAGCCAATCAGACTGGCCAAAAACGACCAATCATGACTCGCTATTTGCGGGCCAATGAGAAGTGCAGGATTACAAGCCTGCTGTAAAGTAAAAGCTGTTTAGGGTTGTATCGCTGTGTTGGCTTAGTCCATAACAGTATTATACATGAAATCCCTGGATGAGGTTATTCAAAGCTTTGGAATAAAATGTCATTGATATGCTGGTTCTGTCCAGCTCTATTGCTCTTTACTATCTAACTCCAAGAAAGTAGCTGAGAGTTTTGACCAAACTAAAATTAAATCCAGACAAGACAGAGCTTCTGTTAGAGCTCTGGAAAGTGAGCATTTTGGATGAAGTTGTTTTTTCACTTTAAAAGCAGACCCAGAGTGTGGAAGTTTACTTGGTCTCCAACTGTCTCCAAACTCCCAGATTGTTTTGATAGCAAGATGGATCTTTATACAGTTATTTCTAGTCTGTCAGTTATGACCATAGCAGTTCATTATTATAGATGAGGACCCACATTGTTGGGGGCAATATGCTGACTCTGTAAACCACTTAGTGCTGTAAAACATTATGAAGTCTTATATAAGTCTAAGTGCTACTGCTATTGGTATACTCTGCTCCAGACTCCTTGTCCTTTGCATTCTAAACTTGATTATGAGGTCATTTGGTTTCAGTAAAATATCTAGGATCAAGAAGTGGTTCAAACCTTCCCTCCAAATTAGTTTGTGTGTGTGTGTTTGTATATATATGTGTGTGTCAGAGGTGGTATTCAGCAGAAGAACCGGTAGCAGAAATTTTGAGTAGTTCAGAGAACTGGCAAATACCACATCTGACTGGAGATTTTACAATATCCTTCCCCTGCCACACCCACCAAGCTACGCCCACAGAACCGGCAGTAAAAAAAATTTTGAATCCCACCACTGGTGTGTGTGTATTCTATTAAAGCAATAAAATGTATTTTATTTTTGTGGTTATAATGAAGAAGCTTAGTAAGTGGAACATTATATTTTTGTAGGATAATCTCAGTTATTTTAACAGTGAAGCCAGCTCCACATTCTAGAGTTGGAAGGGATTTGTGGTAGTGTGTGTGTCTTGCTAGTATAGGAAGCTGGCACCCGGCATATATCTGGTGAATGACTGCACAGGCTCAGCTTGAATTCTTCCAGCAAAGAGGAGTCAGCCAGGGCAATCTGTTCTTTTGCCAAGCAGCATTAGGAAGTTTCCCCTCATATTTAACCAAAATTGCCTTCACTTTGATTTGGAACCAACTGAGCCTAATCCAATATGCTGAATCCATCTTTTATAGGATCCTTTAGTATAGTATTCCTGTTTAACTATAATGTTTTCCTTAATTTTCTCTTCTTTAAGATAAACATGGCCAGTTCTTTCAACTGTTGCCCATCACACTCACTTTCAAGCAGAAGAAATTAGTTGGTGTCTGCAGAAATTCCCAAAAAGTAGTTAGGAGTCCCTTTCCTATTTTTCTCGTCACTTGTGTGCATTTGTAGCTCATTTTTCTGTGCATCCTGGGCAGTGTCCCCAAGTATTCAGAATTGTTTATCTTCTCTGCAGATAGCTTTTCTGTTCTTATTGGAAGTCTCAATTTATTGTGAGACAGTTAGCTGATTTTCCATATCTGTCACAACACTAATTGTTCACATCCAAATTAGATAATCAAGCCTAATTGACTTAAAAATATTTTATATGGGATTGACCTTATTGCAACGCTGAGAATCCTCAGGAAAATTCAAGTGATGCAAGGTATTAGTGCAAGAATTTTCAGTAACGTCAGTGTTTTATTCTTGTATTTACATTTTTTACATTCTATTTATTTTCTGATATTGTGTTGGTTTTATTTGATTCATTGTAAACATATCTCAACATCTGTATTTTGGGGTAGAATGGAAGCATTTTAGGATTTCCGATAAATCCATCAAATAAAACATGACAAATAAAACAATATGATTTAACGTAACATTTCTCCCATGTAGCTGATTCCAATCCTGAGCTGTCATTGTGGTTTGGTAGAGGTCAGATTCTATGAATTAAACATTTTTTAAGTAGTCACCAAACACCATGAAAAAGCTTATTTGTCTGGGCATTATATATTCAAAATCCATACTTATTTGTTGTGACTGAAAGGATCGATCCTGCTGTGAGTTTTGACTCTGATGACTCTGATGATGAAAGGCTGGAGCCTGCTATGAATGTGGAGTCTGAATTATTCGAAGACACAGATGTGAGCCAAGGGGATGAGAGGTTATCTGACAGATACTCTTCGCCAGAACCTGAGACCTCATTCATGCCAGCATCTGATCCACAAAATGAATCAGAGGCGTCGAGTGGGGAAGTTGACAGATCATGGCTTGATGCAAGAACTAGGAGGAGACTGAGACGTCACGTTGGGGGGAGGCAAGCCAGACGCTGATTAGGGAAAGTAGCACGTTGCCTCAATGAGTATAAAAGGACACAGCTGGGTTTGGAGAGTTTGTCAGGAACAAAGTGACTGAATGAGTGAGGATTTTACAGCAGAGGCTCTGAGGCTGAAGATTGTTTGCCGGGACTGGTATGCCGAATAGAGCGGGGTTTGCTGCTGTGGATTGTGATTTATGACAGCCGTTATCTTGTGAGATTACTTTCTGTTTGGATTTACTGTTGAAACGACTGCTTTCTATTTTGTTCGTTTGAATTTTGAAGGGGAGTCATAACACTTATTCTCATCTGAGTCCCATTGAAGGAGGAATAACAACAATAATAAAAAGATTTAAAAATTGAAAGCACTACTTGAAGCTAAGTAATTTAGAAGAAAATATAGTCACAATGTGATCATAGGCTACATGCACAGAACCATAGATCTTCTGCGATGGAGGAATGGATGGTGAAATTAATGGAATTCTCTGAAATCATGAAACTACCTATTTTGATTTTTTTTTTAAAGACCTTATCTAGCTTTGTTTCTATGTGAAACCACTTTAGGACTTCTTGCTTGAGATGTGTAATATCTTGGAGGATGGGCGTAATAACGGAGATGAGACATCGGATAGAAACTTCAACTCTTTATTAGTGACTTCAGAACAGAGCAATGAGCCTGGCAGCAGCAGCTCCTTTTATAGAGCTGGCTGCTGCCAAAGCGTCCAATGACAATGATTCAAGCTTGCCACGCTTGGAGTGTCCAATCGCGGCAGCCCGTTAACTAGCCAATAGGATCAGTCTAGAGTGACCAATCACGACCCGCTGTTGACGGACCAATCAGGATTGCAGGATTACGAGCCTGCTGTTGATGGCCAATCAGGTTTGCAGGATTACGAGCCCACTAGTTTGGAACACCCCTCCCCTCTAGGTTCCGTCTCAGGGGTGGGGTGATGTATTCGCGCAGGTAGGCGGGTCTTCGCACCTGTCTACCTGATTTGCATTGTTCAAAATGTCTTTGCTCGGTTTCTGGTTTTGACAGGCTGCTTACTGGACTTGGTTGTATTGGTGACCTGGTTTCTATGCTGGGTATCCTTGGAGGTGATTCGGGGATACCTGCAACGCTTCCTTCATTCCTGTCGTCTGGATTCTCTGGATTCGCTGACCCTGTACGACTGCTGTTACCTGGAGAGATGACCATCTGCCATGGTTCTTCTTCAGTTGGTGAATATAGTGGGCTTTGCTGTGCTGGTTGTGGGGTTATGTTATCTGAGCCAGATGTTGGTTCAGTTTCAAAACCCTCGGTTTCCCTTCCCCCTCTGGCTTCGAGATTGGAGTTTGTGATGGGTGTTGTGGTCAACCTTGAGCACAGCTGGTTGATGTGGCGTTTCCACAGTCTCCCATCTGTGGTTTCTAACCAGTAGGAACGGGGGCCCGTAATTTGCATTATTTTGGCAGGGATCCACAATGGGTCACCTGTAAAGTTCTTTGCAAATACGGGGTCTCCTACCTTGAATGTACGGTGTTTGCTGCTGGAACCCAGGGGCTTTTCCGGGGTGTATGCAGGATGTAGGCGGTCTAGATGCGATCTGAATTTCCTGCCCATCAGAAGCTCGGCTGGGCTTTTGTTCATGGTGCTGTTTGGTGTAATATGCTGGAGAGGAGCATCCTGGTGACTTTGTCGTGGATGTTTCCCTGTTCCGTTTTTTGTAAAGTTTTTTTGGTGAACTGAACCATTCCTTCAGCCCTGCCATTGGCCGCCGGGTGAGCAGGTGATGTCAAGGCGTGGCATATTCCCCGGTCTGCTAGGTATTGTTCAAACGCCAAGGAGGTAAATTGGGGGCCATTGTCAGAAACCAAGACATCTGGTAGCCCATGATTTGCAAACAGTCTANCCTGGGCGTTTCCCATTCAGCTGGTGGTGCTTTTGGTGGGGCCGAGCGTGTTTCTTGGCATTTGCTACAGGTGGCAACCCAGGCTTCAATTTGTTTGTCCATACCTGGCCACCAGGCGTAGCTCCTTGCCAGTGCTTTCATTCGTACAATGCCTGGGTGTCCATCATGTAGTAATTTTAGAACTTTTCTCTGTAGTTTCTCTGGAATGACCACTCGGTCTCCCCACAACATGCACCCTTTTTGGGAGAAAAGTTCTGTTTGTCTGTTCTTGAAAGGTTTAAAGGTGTCGTTGGGTTCACTTTCTGGCCATCCCCTCTCCACCCAGCTGAGGACCCATGCCAAACATGAGTCTTTCTTTGTTTCTAGTGTGATGTCTTGTGCGGTTAGTGGAGGTGAGGGAAGCATCTCAATTTGTAGTGTTGATAACGTGGGAGCTGGGTCATCTAGGAGCTCAGGTAGTGGAGAGCGGCTCAAAGCGTCAGCATGGGGGATGGTTTTCCCTGGTCGGTGTCTTAACTGGTAGTCATAGGCGGCTCGGAACTCCGACCATCGTGTCATCCTTGGAGATAGGATGTGGGGAATTGGTTTGTCCCCTGCCAAGATGCCAAGCAATGGCTTATGATCTATGATGATGGAAAAGGATCTTCCGTACATGTATTTGTGGAACCTTTTAATCGCAGATACAATAGCGAGGGCTTCTTTATCAAAGTGACTATAGTTTCTCTCTGCTTTAGACAAAGTTCTTGAAAAGAATGCAATAGGCGCCTCTGTACCGTTTGGTAGGACGTGGCTCAGGATGGCTCCTTCCGCAAAAGGTGAGGCGTCACAAGTCACAGTCAATGGAAGTGTCTCGTTATATTGGATGAGCACTGCATCTGAAGTTAAAAGGT
>BHEV01006712.1:0-20014 GCA_004319985.1 Emydocephalus ijimae | reverse complement strand
CCTTAATTACATTCTTACAGTTAAAGTTACAGACACTTTAACTAACAAACCATGTTAACATATTTATTATTTTACCTAAACTAGTTAGGGTAAACAATGTTATCCCTAACAATGGTTGTCCCAAAATCCTTTCTTTCAAAAGACAACTGGACTTCGTTTTATCTTGAAGACATTTTGCTTGTCATCCAAGAAGTTTTTTTCAGAAGCTTACCTTTGAGTTCTAAGCTTACCTAACATTGAAAATTGTCACTATGACTCTATTTATTCTTTCTGGATTTCCAATGAACTGATGATCCATCAAAGCCCATCATGTTAACAATCAGAAGACAGTGAGGGACATTCTTGAAAATCACAGTCATGGCATTTGGATGATGATACTTTAACAGAAATAATCCAATGTTATGACAATTAGACAAGTTTTGCTGTTAAGTAATTTTAATAGTTGCCTTTTGTCCCTACTAAGGCTAGAATGTTCTCCTTTTTATTATATAAATCCCTGGCACTGTTTGCCACTGTTAGACATCCGGAAGCCCTCTAGTTAAGAAAGTCCTGTTTGTTCCATTTTCAGTATGTCAGCTGGCAAAATTTGAATACATTCAACAAATGGAAAATATTATTACAGTAGTTATGAAAATTAATGCAGCTGTTTGCTAGCCATTATCTCAGAGACAAAATAATAGTTTTAGAAAATGTTCTTCAATTGAATACTCTAATGTTGCTTTTCTAACAGCACATCTTCATTGCATTGGGGTAGATTCAGCTAAATAACATGTCATTTAGATTTTAGTTTTGCATGTATGGCTGCATTAAAGAATCACAATGTTGATTCATTTTTACTTTAGTTTGCACTCCTTTGTTCCATAATTAAAAATCTAGATTTATGTTATAATTTTTTTCTCCATTTAACTGATTGTGTAGTGTTAATTGTTCAGCATTCCGTACCTCTACAAGCAATAAGCAGCTTTTTTTGTGTGTGTGATTACTTGTTTACTTAGAAATATGTATTTTGAAAACAGAAAAGAAGGTCATCATTAGAACTGATGGCTCTCAAATGTAGGGCTCTCTTAAAACAAATAATCCATCTGGAAAATTCCTCTATCTCAAAATAATTTATTTTTAACCAAGTATCAAACTGATCTGAGAAATTTGGTTCTCTGTACTGTATTCTTTTTACACTCTCATTTACCATGTTTCTCCAACAATAGGGGCACCCCAATAGGAAGTCCCAGCATGCTTTATAGCCATAAAATCAAATTAAGCCCCTCCCCCTCAAATTAAGGCCTATATTAAACATGCAAAATGGCGGGGAATGGCTAATGGCTGGCCATTAGGAAGTACTTTTGTTGCATATACCCGGTGCATTGATCTCGGCATTGGTGGGGCACTTTGTATTGGGAAACCTTCCGCCACCATTGCTTTCCCCTCTCCCCATGCTGCCACGGCATTTAAAGCAATGCCGCAGTGTTTGGCACAGCCACATGCGACCAGCCAGAGCTCCTCCCTGCAACTGGAGCCCAGTGGAGACACTCAGCTTCAGGCGCTCCTGTCGCCACATTCGCTTTGCCTTTGAAGGCAAAGCCAATTCTTTTAAAAATGATGCCCTCCTTTCCTGCCCGAGAGGGCAGCCCAACCCCATGTGGGTAGGTGAATCTCCCAGGGCCGCAGCGCAGGATCGGCCCACCCTGGGAGAAGCACCCAGCCGCCATCCCTGCCTGGCACTGGACAGAGCGTGAAGAGCTTTGCCTGGGCCGCCCAGTGCAGTTGACAAGCTGGCCCTCCTGCCCAGTGGCAGAGCTCTTGCCAAGGCAGCGAGCGCCTCCCCACCGGACTCTACGCTCATCCTGCCAGGGCTGCGCCGGAGCCATGAGGGCTGGGCAGAGCCAAGAAAGTGAGCTGCGGGTGTGCACCCACCTGCCAACTGAAAGAGCCGGGCCGACCTGAGCTTGGCTTCCTTCCCAAGTCCCTCCAGCCCGAACCCAAAGGGGCCACCAGCAGAGGCTGCC
Organism: Emydocephalus ijimae; assembly: GCA_004319985.1. Classification (NCBI taxonomy): domain Eukaryota; kingdom Metazoa; phylum Chordata; class Lepidosauria; order Squamata; family Elapidae; genus Emydocephalus; species Emydocephalus ijimae. Next base: position 18,011 of record BHEV01006712.1, on the reverse strand, counting down.
CGAGGCAGAGATAGCGCCCACCCATCCGCGGACAGGGAGGCGAGGCGATGGCAGTGCTGCTTCCCTGGCCGGCAGTTCGAGTGGAGAGAGCCCGAATCCATCCATCCTTTCCACCCCTCGCCCAGCTCGTCCCTGTCCCCACGCATCTCCAAATGCGCCGGCAGCTCTAAATGCTGCAGCGGCAAGGGCATTGGGCAGAGGCACTCACTCGTCGAGGCTCAGCTCAGAGGAGGACGTGGAGCAGGCCATTGCCTTGCCTCCCTGTCCATGGATGGGTGGGTGCTATCACTGCCTCGGGCAGCCTCTCCCGGTGGCCCCTTTGGGTTCAGACTGGAGGGACTTGGGAAGGAAGCCAAGCTCAGGTCAGCCCGGCTCTTTCAGTTGGCAGGCAGGCACGCACCCATGGCTCGCTTTCCCTGCTCTGCCCAGCCTGTACGGCTCCAGTGCGGCCCTGGCGGGATGAGCGGAGGGTCCGGTGGGGAGGAGTTGCTGCCTTGACGAGAGGTCTGCCACCGGGCAGGAGGGCCCACCTGTCAGCTGCGCTGGGCGCCCCAGGCAAAGCTCTTCACGCTCTGCCCGGCACCAGGCAGGGATGGTGGCTGGGCGCTTCTCCCGGGGTGGGCCGATCCTGCGCTGCAGCCCCAGGAGATTCGCCTCCCCATGTGGGGTTGGGCTGCCCTCCCGGGTAGGGGAATCTTTGTCATACTGGTAGTAGGGCGTCATTTTTAAAAGAATTGGCTTTGCCTTTGAAGGCGAAGGGAATGCAGTAACAGGAGCGCCTGAAGCCGAGTGGCTCCTCCAGGCTACAGTTGGAGGGAGGAGTCCTGGCTGGCCATGCATGGCTGCGCCAAAGGCCACGGCATTGCTTTAAATGCCACGGCAGCACGGGGAGAAGGGAAAGCAACAGTGGCAGAAGGTTTCCCAATATGAAGTGCTCCACCAACGCCGAGGTCAACATCCAAGCCGTCCCCACTCACCCGCCCGAGGATGCAAGGGGGGGGAATTAAGTCACCCCGAAAAGATGGCCTAGCCGTTTTTGGGGGGGTCAAAAATAATAAGGCCTGGCCTTATTTTGTAAGAAACATGGTATTCATCCTGAAAATGCACTTCTTAGCCAGGAGATGATGTTGATGATGGTGCCCCATTTTCATAGTTTACATTGTGAAAATGGTCACCCTGGGTGTTCAGACTGAAAACAACAAGAACCGAGTCGCACTTACTTGTTGGTTTTTCCACAGTTTTATGGCACCATATCTCCTAAGTGGATTTTGCTTAAGTTCCTTTTGGGTTTCCAGTTGAATTATCAGCCTACATGAGTTGGCAGCAAAATCTCAAGCGATGCTTCACACACCTTGCTGGGTTATAATGGCAACTCTTTTTGATTTTTTTAATAAAAATTTTATTTGGGTTTTCACAAAACATAATACAAGTAAAATTTCCTCTTTTTTTTTTTTAGAATAGCATGGTCCCGGGTTATCACTTCTCCATACAGACACAAATTCAATTTCATATTCATCTTTGTGTTCTATTCCATATTTTTTTACTATTTTAACATTTTCTCAATAATTTTTTCCTTCCCTTAGTTTTCTCAATCTTTTAATTACCTCATTCCTTTCTAAATTCAATGATATATATCTTTTTCTAAGTTTCAATATCTTTCTAGTCATTATATTTATACTTTTGTCTGTCCTGTTTCAATTTCATATTTTCTTTTCTCATTAAACAAAATTTTTCCCTGTAGTTACTAATTGGAGTATGACACCTTTGTATCTTTTAATTTTTATCCATTCAACTCTTATTTAAAATTCAATTTATGCCTTTACAATTGTAGCATTAATATAACACATAACTTCCAGTCAAATTCTGCTTGGTACATTCTTAAAATACATACTAAGTTCTTAAAGAGAAAATATATACATAACAATAATAAATAAAATACATTCTATTCCAATTCAGCTCTATCACTATACATTAATGATAGATTATAATAGTTATAATCTTTGACATCTTTAACATTTCTTTTCAATAGGGTATCATATTTCTAGGAACACTTATAATATTTCCATAATTTATTCATGTTTCTTTCATATTCCTCTTTACTTAAATTTTTATAACACATTTATAATAATTAAAATGTTCCCTTCCTTTCCTAATTTCATTCTCTCATTCTCTTTATTTCATTTATTTATTAAATATTCCATTCCATTACATTACAATGAGTATTTTATCTATCATTTTAATCACACTTGTTTCATATTTTCAAAGTTCATTTCTATTTCTAATATAACAATACTATCTTATGTATCCATTGCAGAATCCCCCTTTCAATTAAATTTTCACCCATTGTCTCTTTGTCTTCTAAATAGGCTTATACCCTTAATCCTTGTACGTTTTCCCTGTTTCTCTATGTCCTGTTTCTGTCCTTTATAATTTCTTTTCCTTTCCCTCTTCCCTCTCTTCTTCTCCCTTCCCTTTTTGACTCCTTGTCTCTCTAATTCTGATTCTCTCTTCTGTAATCCTCTCTTCTGTTTCTTCCGAATGTTGTAATTACTTTTCAAACTATTTTTTTTACTTGTTTTTTCAAATCTTAAATTTTTACTCTCTTCCCCCCCCCCCTTTCCTTTCTTTTCCCCACATAGAAATACTTGGTCATTGAAGATGGCTTCTTCTTTGTCCCGCCCTTCTTGTTCTACAGGCATTTCTTGTTTTTTCTTATAGTTCAGGATCTCCATTTCTAAAAATTGAAATACGAAGCCAAAAGACCCTCTTCCTTCTTGTGCATCTTCTTTCTGTTTTTTAAGTTCCATTCTCAATTCTTCCAAGAGTGATACCATTTTAAAAACTTTTAAACAACCACCCGATTAATTTTAGTCCTTTAGATTCGATAGCCAAAAATCCAAAAATCACCAAGTAATCCAAATAATCCAAAGCTGTTTCTTCTTGCTTCTTTTTTCCACTTTCTCTTCCTGGGGTTCTCTTATCTTGTTACAAAGTTTCAGTTAAAATGTATCTTTTAGGAATCTTGTTAAAGTTTCACTGTTAATTCCTTTCACTTCCAGGTGGCCTCCTCCATTTTTCCAGATCCCACACTTTTGTTTTTTTCCTTCTTTTAAAAGTTTTTGAGAATCCAGAAATCTTTATTATCCCTTTGACATTTTATTTTCAGCTTAAATACCTGTTAATGTCAAAGTGGATTTTTGCCGGTTTCTTGCTTAAATCTCTTAGTTGTCAATATAGGGAAGGAAAAAAAAAACCAAGTCCTTTCCCTTCCCTCTCTCATTTGCCGCTTCAAAGTCTTCTATGGGAACAATGTTGTTCTTTATAATTCAAATTCCAGGATACCTTATATTGTTGCTTTTTCAGTTCGACCCGGTCAGCCAAAACTTTCTCTTCTTATCTTCCTCCTGCACATTCTTTTGTGGTCGAGTTCTTCTTTGAGGTGGCCATTTTTGCTGCAACTGCCTTTGGGAAAGCCAGCTGGGGAGGAGAGATGTGACTCTCCCTGACCCTGCTGGCAGTCTCTCCCCTCTTCACCACCCTATGGGGTGGCTGAGCCCCCAAACCAGCCGGCTCGGGGTTCTCCAGCGGCGAGCACAGATCGAAACTGCTCATGATCGCAGATTTCAGTCTGTCGCCGAAGAAGCTCAAACCAGAAGCCATAATGGCAACTCTTTTCACCCCTATGAGCCACTTTGGCTTTTGTTAAGGTGTAAAGACAACACAATTTCCTTCCCTGAACATTTGCTTCACTTTTCTAATGGAGGGAGGAGTGTTGTTTCACAAAGTAATTTCAAGATTTTGTCTGTTTGTTTGAAATATCATTCAAACAATGTACCTCTTTTTAATTCTGCAGATCCCTATTAAATAATAGCTCAGTGCTCCCTAGATTAGCAGTTATGTCTTTTGGGTTTCATTGTGACTGATTAGGTTTTGCTATTATTATGAAATCCCTCAGTTGGAAAAGCATCTCGTGGCAGAATAACAGTTAGAAGGGATATTGCAGGTCTCCAAGTCCAACCCCTTGCTCAAGCAGGAAACCTTACATACCATTTCAGATAAATAGCTGTCTAAATTCTCCTTAAAAACCTCCAGTGATGGAGCCCCCACAGCTTCTGGAAGCAAGTCATTGTTCCACTGATTAATCTGACTGGTAAGAAATTCCTTCTTAGTTCTAGGTTGGTTCTGCCTTTGGTTGGTTTCCCTCCATTACTGCTTGTCCTGCCCTTGGTGTTTTGGAGAATAGATCGACTCCCTCCTCTGTGCCAGCCCCTTAAATATTGGAACACATTGCAGCAGAGATTGTTTTCAAGATAATGCGAGGCCCCATATCCACCTTCTGAGGCCTTCACATCTCTTCTCAAACAGAGATTTCTGAAAATCTGGGTTTCCCACTGTGTTTTCTGGAGTGGAGGGAAATGGATGAAAGCTGTAATGTAAAGCTACACTGTTTCACAACTAAGAAAAAAAAATAAAGAAAAACTCCAAAGTTTACCCACAAATCTATTCAGTGTGATATCTGATTAATCTCCTCCCACTTTGCAAGCCTCCCAAATGATTAAAGCGGTCCTTTGGCACAAAAAAATGGCCAATCCCACGTTGGCTTTTCCATAATTAATTGAGGGTCTCATAATTGGCTGGTTCCAGGAAGCACTATGCTATTATCATGACTTTCAAACTGGAATGATTTGGAATAACACGATGTGTTCAACCCAAATCCACCATTATGGCTTAATATGATGTGTAAGCCAGACACAGCCCCCTTTTTAAACAGAACACATACAGATGGTTAATGGGCTGATCTGCAAAATGCAAGTATAATTTTGCTTGCCAGTTCAAAATTTAGATGTAACACACAGTATAAACAAGATGAAATTCAAGAGAGAGCCAAAGGAGATAAAATGGAATTCAGATAAATGAGAAAGGGGTGAAAACAAGTCTCAGAATCCAACTGAAACAATTCTTTGTGCACTAATGGGCATCACAGGATAAAAGTAGGAAAAAATCTTTTTTCCTCTTTTGAATAGCTACTACACCATGTTCATGTGAGGTCAATGTGAGGTTTAAGGAAAGATTTCCCACTGATTGTTTCTATAGAAGACATTTAACTTTTGCTGGCAGTATTAAGAAATCTAGATTTGTCATATAAATAGAGCCTTGATGTATGTTTGTACAAATTCTTACAGTTTCAGGGGAAATTAATACCTCATTTACTCTAATTTTTTTTACCAGAAATTTTAATGAAGATATTATATTTTGTTAACAACAAATTGGATAAAGGAGGGCTATGCATATAAAATACCTCTGAAGTTCATGCATACTTTTCTCCTATCTAAATAGGAGGATAGCAATTTTTCTGTATAGGACATAAGGTATCTCAAAATTGTTGGTAGCCTCACATTGCAATGAATAAAGATATACATTCCATTTCATAGCTATTAAGACTGTTGGCTGAGCAGATACAAAGATATGCAGAAAAATTCTTGAAGCCTGAGAAATTGGTCCCTTGTCAGTCAATAGGAGTGCTGAATTACCCTCAGTTTATCAGTTACTTAGGAGCCATGGGCTTGGCAGCACAAGGAAACAATAGCCAATAATTCTCCATTAACATACCAATCAACCAATGGAACACCAAACCAGGCACCGCATAAATATAATGCATAGAGCAGCCCAAAGCACACATTCTGATAAAGAGAAGTTCCCTGAGGATGGGCTGCAGCATGAGTCCAAAATCTCAGAAGATTAAACTTCTGGTCCTGGTGTCCGACTCAAATTGGATTCTGCAACATTATCCTGAGACACGTATATTGTCTAATATGTCTCTAGGCATTAGATCTGCATGTATAAAGTCTAATGAACCTAGCTCAAACACAGGTCTTTTTCAGATATGAGAGCAGAAGTGGTATTCAGCAGGTTCTGACCAGTTCTGGAAAAACAGTAGTGGAAATTTTGAGTAGTTTGGAGATCTGGCAAATACCACCCCTGACTGGAGATGTTACAGTCTCCTTCCCCTGCCCTGCCCACCAAGCCAAGCCCACAGAATCGGTAGTAAAAAAAATTGAATCCCACCACTGTATGAGAGTACATTACTGTCCTGAGATCCAGTTTAATGCAGTGGTTAAAGGCATTGGAGTCAAAACCAGGAAACTGTGAGATCTACCTGAAACAGAAAGCCAGCTAGATGACTTGGGCTACTCACCAAGAATCAGGCAAGAGCGAACCACATCTGAAATGTTGGCAGGAAAACTGCAGGGACTTGTCCAGGCAGTTACCAGGAGTCAACACTGACTGAAAGGCACACACACACACACATACACACACACACACACACCAAGAATCTGCTCACATATCACTGCTTAATAGAACTATATCAGATCCAAAATCAGTAAATAGAGAGCCAACACAAGAGAGCCAATGTTTTAATGTAATTTAAGTTGAGGTAACCCAAATTTACTACATCCCCTTTTGCCTGAATGTTTCACATTATGAAACAGGAAGCTTGCAACAACAGCTGTCCAGGTGACCTCAAAGATTCTGTCTGTTATTCATAAGTTCCAGAATGAAAAGAAAGGGAAACTATAAATGTATTTATAGCTGGGATTTGGCTGCAGAATACAATAAAAGACCAAAAAGGTGGAAGGGGGAGTACTTTTAAAAGTAAATGAGTCATATCCTCAGATGACACCAAAAGCTTACATTCAGAAATTTAAAAGCAACATACAAGGAAAAAATAAGTAGTTGAAAATTAAAATTTGCATTCATTGTACTGAGGAAATCACTTAGCTTAATACTTTTTTTAAAAAAGCGTGGCATATATGTATCATTCTTTAAGCACCAATTTAGAAGTTTTCAAGGTTAAAGTGTAATCTTCCAGCCACAATCTTCAAAATGCTTATTCTCTAGATCAGTTTCACTGATGCGCTGCAAGGCTGTATGATTCGGACTCTACCTCCTCATAATTATCCAGGGTTCTTCTCAACAACTTTAGTTAATTGGGAAAAGAAGAAGAAATTTAGACCTGAAGATATATTTCCTGAAAAGATGGCAAACAGAGAATTAATTGAATTGAGTGAAAGAGACTTTAAAATGGGATATACTCTGATTTTTTTTTCTGACTCCTTCCCCCATTTTTGTTAAAGGCGTCCTCAGAGGAATTCATCTTCATCAGCATCTGAGGCAAAGATTGTGTCCATTGGCAGTCATCATTTATCTGCAGCACACAGCCCACTAGTTCTATTGTCAGTGACACTTAAAAACTGTTGATGTGGAAGGGATAAGGTTATTTAACAAGTTATCTGCTTTGGGCAAAGTTAATAAGTGTCCTCTAGAATCAAAGTACCAGAGGGACCTTTTAATCTTCTTGCATGCTTTATTCTGAGGGAACTATTTTAGAAAGTGCATTACAAAATTATAAATTATTCCAAGATAAAACCAAGATTGAAATATATGTTATGTTGTTTTTTTAATATCTCAGAATTCTGCCTTCCTTTTAGAAACTCCAGATGACATCCATGTTTCCCAGTCCCCATTGTAATTTTATCTTATAACAAAGAAAGGTAAATTAGTCTGAAAAATTATTATTATACCCAGTGAGAGTTATGGCAAACTAGAAATATCTTCCCAATTGTCTTGCCTTCTATTATATAGCATAGGGTTCATCAAGACATCATTTTCTAGCCCATATAATTCTGCCACTCATTCATATAGACTAACAAGCTGCTCATTTTCCTGAATTGGGCCTTTTCTGCTGCTTTGTAAACAACTTCTATGATTAATATACCTCTCAGCTTTTCATGCATAAATTGTGACTTCTAAGTTTTTCAAATTCACTACATCCAAGATACGAAGGAGAGCCATGATAGATGGATGGATGGATGGATGTATAGATATGGATAGGTAGGTAGGTAGGTAGGTAGGTAGGTAGATAGATAGATGGTAGATAGGTAGATAGGTAGGTAGATAGATAGATAGATAGATAGATAGATAGATAGATAGATAGATAGATAGATATCCAGATATATGCATATATACATCTATGGGCAAAGTTAATACACACCCATGCAGAGACACTCACAGATACGTACAGACACACACAGACACACACAGGCACACACACACACACACACACACACACAGACAGACATAGACAATATTTCCAACTGCAGAGAAAAATAAAAATGGAATGTCCTATTCATAGAAAAATGTTAAGAAAAGAACAATAAAAAAATAAGGAAGATTTGCACTGCTACCTTGTATTTCCACTTGTGGAATTGAAAAGATGTTATAGCGGTTAACTAAGTAAGATTGCAGAGTCCCATAGATTCAGACCCACATAACCTTCAGGCACTGAGAAAAGACATCAACAGCATTATATAGCTCATCAGAGGCAGAGATGTATGGCTGGGCATTCTCAGCACACTGATGATAATTCCATTTAATTCAACAATAAAATGTTTCACATTTGTTGGCCGCAGATGATGTTTTGAAAGGGATGGCTGCCAACGTCATTCTATTGGAAGAATGAAAGAAGAGAAAGCTGCTCATACGACATTATCTTGTTTTGGTTTAATATTCTCTTGTTTTGGTTTAATATTCACAGGTTGTCGATATGGTGCTATATAGTTCAATAAAGATACAATATATGTGTCAGCCACACAAGTTAAACTGATCAGGAAATCAACACAACAGAAAGGCTTAAAAGTACTTTTATTGCGAATAGGTATAATAAGAGAATGTTGCAAGCCTGCTTCTGCTACATCTTTACCTTCTTCTCCTACTCCAGTGAATCCAGGAGACATCTCCCTGAACTATCACCACTACTTTCAAATGCTATTTTATCATTGTATTTTTTTAAAAAAAAAGTTTTCTGCATCTTTTGCCTAAGAGACAATTCTTACACATTTCCATCAAGGCCTTACTCTTACCCTTACCCTTACTCTTACCCTTACTCTTTGCAATATGAATGTGCTTTGGGGTTTTATATCAAAAATTGGAATTTATTTCTTTATGAAGAACTTCTATACATGGGTCTCAGCAAAAAATATTATTATTCTTCAACATTGGAAAGACTGTGATTCCTGATTTATAATCTTGGATCACTGATATGTCCATGCAAATAGCTATATATCCATGCAATAGAATGAGCAAATTTAAAGGTGTGTTTAAAAACTGAACTCTTTTTAAAAATATAGTTTTGCAGAGGAGAGGAATAAATATGTTAGCATGTATGTAAAACATGTTTTTATATTTCCTTATTTCTGCTTCTTTTGGTATCCCTTATACTTTTTAAAGTTTCCTTTTCCTTTGTAATTTTTAAATATTCTTGAATATTTCTTGGTATATTTAAGTAATAAAATAAATATGCCTTTAAAAGACATATAAAAATACATTGGAAAATATAACTGGCCAGTTTGTGAAGCCAAAATCACCATCTCATTGTATGATGAGATGGTTAAGCCAAGCATAAGAGCTACATTTGTTAAGTGCTGGGGAATATTTTTGGGACCAGCCAAATTTGTACATCAGAAATGGATCAAGGTTACTGACAAAAAATATCAAAAAGGTGGCCCAATAACTTTTAAAATGATGTCTAGGGGAAAGTTGACATATTCTAGGCACATTCAGTAAAGAAGAGAGTGGGTGGCTCAGAAAATAATATACAGGATACAGCCAATATTGAAACAAGTTAATGGGTGGGCATGACCAAGAGAAATGGGCAGAATGCAAAAAGTTAAGGAAAAGGGAACACACAATAGGAATATTTGTAAAAGTATACAGTGAATATATTTTTTCTATGCCAATATTGTAAGGCATAGAGCCAAGGTAGATGGGTTTAGAGTGCTTAGCTGCAGCATAGTCATTTCCAAATGAAAAACTTTACAGGTAATCCTTGACTTATAGCCACCATTGAACCCAAAATTTCTATTGTTAAGTGAAATGTTTGTTAAGTGAGTTTTGCCCCATTTTATGACCTTTCTTGCCATAGTTGTTAAATGAATGCCCACCATTGATAAGTTGGTTCTGAAGAGGACTGAAGATAAGAACCAGATATCCAAGTGTGAGATCCTTGGTGGTCTCTAAGCTTGCTTATTTTCTTGCACTGATGATTTACCTGGTTAAAGTAATGAAATGTCTGCAAGAAAACAAGCAAGTTCAGAGAGCACCAAGGACCCCTCATGTCAACCTTGAGCTACAAATATTCTCCTTTATAGGTATCCATGTTTTGAAGAGTTAATAGGGTAGGGGAGAAGAAGTGAGTTAACTTGGTTTGTAAATAATAGCAAACACTTCAAAATAAAAAAATAAATAAAGTGATTCTGAAGAGCTGCAAAAGAAGCTCCTCAGGCTGGGTGAATGGTCAGCCAACTTCCGAAAATAGGTTATATAAATAAATGCACACAGGGGCAAAAATCCATGAAATAATATGTACAGTGTTGGAGTCTGTGCTGATAGCATGGAGAGGAATTCAATGAATATGTTGATTCAGAGTGGGGCAATTATGAAAAAAAGGAAGATCTATGTTAGAGAACTTTAGGAATAGCTTTAAAATGTTTGTGATTCCCATATAGAAATCTAGAGTCTACCCCATCTGGAAAGTCATGTACATTTCTGCTCAAAATAGTTGAAAAGGACTATAATAAATTTGAAAAAAAGTGATCAGAAGCTCAGACATATGATTTACAAGAAAAGGCTATCACATTTTGAACTCTAGCTTAGAAGAAAAGTTGCTGAAGGAGACATAAACAAGGTGTAGGAAATAATGCATGGTATGGGCAAAGCAGATATGATTTTCTCCCTCAAATCTCTAGGAACAGGGCTTGTTCAATGAAACTCACTGAAGAGTGATTTAGAACAGTAAAAAAAGCTTCTTCAGTACATTAAAAAACCTATGGAACTCATTACTACAAGACATGGCAACATCCATTAACTTGGTACTAAAAGAAGACTGGAGAAATTCATGGAAGAAATATCTATCAACAGCTATTAGTTCTAAAGATTTAATGTTTTATTTGGGATGGGCGCAACACCCCTCCAAAAAACAGTTAGAAGAAAATCAATACAAGCAACCACCCAAAGATATCTACCATGTTTCTCATAAAATAAAGCCAGCTCTTATATTTTTTTGAGCCCCCAAAAAACGGCTAGGCTGTCTTTTCGGGGGTGACTTAATTCCCCCCCTTGCATACTCATCTAGAGCACCCCGTGGGCAGCCTCGCCACCAGCCGCTCCGAACAGGTGATCATGGAGAAGCGCAGAGAGCTCCCTACTCCCACCAAACACCTTTGCTGCAGACCCAAGACCTTTGGCACCCACCGCTGTTGCTTTCCCTTCTGCCCATTCTGCCACCATGTTTGGAGCTGCCGCTTCCGTGTTTGGAGTGCCGCTGCTATTTGGAGTGCCGCCACCATTTGAAGCACCGCCATCATGTTTGGAGCTGCCACTTCCTCATTTGGAGCTGCCACCGTGTTTGGAGTGGTGGCCGCACTCCAAATGGCAGTGGTGCTCCAAACAGCAACAGTGCTCCAAAAGTGGCGGCAGCTCCAAATGCGGACATGGCAACTCCAAACAGTGGCAGTGCTCCAAACAGCAGTGGGGTTCCAAACGTGGAAGCGGCAGCTCCAAACGCAGCGGCAGCTCCAAATGCAGAAGGGCAGCTCCAAACACAGTGGCAGCTCCAAATGCAGAAGCAGCAGCTCCAAACAGCAGCGGTGCTCCAAACAGCAGTGGTGCTCCAAACATGGAAGTGGCAGCTCCAAACGCAGCGGCATGGGCAGAAGAGAAATCAACAGTGGCAGGCGCTGAAGGTCTTGGGTCTGCTGCAAAGGTGCTTGGCAGGAGTAGGGAGCTCTCCATGCTCTGCCATGATCACCCATTAGGAGCAGCTGGTGGCGAGGAATTGCTGCCTGTGGGGCGCTCCTAACGGCAAGTCCCCCCACCCTTCCCCCCATTTTGCATGTTTTAAAATAGGCCTAAATTTGGGGGGAGGGGCTTAATTTGATTTTATGCCTAGAAAACATGCTGGGTCTTCCTATTGAGGGAGGTCGTATTGTTGGAGAAACATGGTAGTTGGCCACTGTGAGAACCAAAATGCTGGACTCGGATGAAACTTACATTCTTCAGATGGCAACCTTGTTGGGGATGTAAGGTTCCCATATGGACTGAGGAAGAAATAATGATAGACCATGTAGAAAATAGGTGCTTTCTCTTGCAGCTAATAATGGACAAAAGATGGCCAGAAACCCACCCCCAAAATAAGCAAGGACATAAAAGCTCTTGTCAGGCAGCACAAAAATAAATTAAGGATAAGTTGTAAGACATGGGGGAAAAACAAAGAGAGGTGAATTAATACTGCACAAAATGTAATTGCTTCAATTCCCTTTGTACTATGTTCATTTCTATACTGGTGTTAACTCTTTCGGTTCAATACTTTTAGATGTGATGGTCCACATGTCATGAGATTTATATTCCTAAAGCATTGCTAGTAGTTTAAAATATCAGGAACAAAAAGACTAAACTTTATATCCCTGATCTTTTCCAAAAGTTTCTTTTGGTAAGCTATAAAGTGTAATGGAAACTTGAAACCCTTTAGATAATTCTCAGTACATTTTCCATTAGAGTTGGTCCATCACATTTGGAAGACCAGAGATTCTCTATCTGTACTAAACAGTAAGCAAGGCATGGGATAATATCTATATTTAAAAAAAAAAACATGCTCCAGCATTATCACAGTCCCTTCCATTTGGGCTATGACCCTAAATTATTATTCCTATTAAACAGCAATAATTACTTAAATATTTAAAACACCCACCCAGGAGTCCAGAGAAGTAGCTAGGTCAGTGCTTATATTTGTGTTTAGCTAGATTTCTGAATTAATTTGTAATCTGGACAAATATTCCTTTTTCAGAGACTAAACTCACAAGCAGAAAGTGCAAGTGGTCAATAAGAACCCTAGGCAGATTTGAGTTAATAAAAAACAATTGATGCCAGGGCTAATTTTGAAATATGTCTTTCAAACCCTCTGGCCTTGACACAACTTCTCCCTGAAACACTAGGAACAAGAAAGAGAGATGTGGAATAGCTGATTGCTTTCAAAACATGAAGCCTAATTGATTGAGCACCAGACACCAACTCTAACATATGTTTCTAAGGTGTGTACAGTCCAGTAAATTCATGACAAAATGACATTACTGGCCTGTAATGGACTCTGGGGGTTTTCTTCATTGTTCGGCTCTTTGGGGGCTTTGGTTTAATGAGATTCTAGAAACAACGTTGTCAACAGTGCTTACCGAGAATTCAAACTGAGCCAGTAAATATTGCTTGCTGCTATTTGGCCAAAGTGATGATTTCATCATCCTGCCCTCCAGCCAAGCTCTTGATCTGTCTGAAACTCAGGTTGGAGGATGACAAGGAAGAGAGTTAATGGGCTACATGTTGATTAAATTGCAGGTAGCAGTCGAACAAAGGAAGCAAGTCACGGTACAGGTCAAAGGTAGAGAAAAGATAGAGAAAAGCCCAGCCAGTGAAACTATTTAATTTATATTTTCATCAAAAAGGGGGAAAGGAAAAGTGTTGTTCTTTCAAGCAACAAAACTGTATTGTTGGCTAGTGCTATTGATGAGACCAGGGGTGCAGCCCAACACAGCAGTCTCTTTGGCCTCTCTACCACCAAGTAATTGGTTATTTTTTTATTTCCATTCAATCATGGGTGATTATTGGACAATGCCTGCAGATTTCTTGGCAAGGTTTTTCAGAAATGTTTTGCCATTTCTTTCTTCCTAGGACTAAGGGAAAGTGATTAGCCCAAGGAGTTGCCATTTCTTCATTTAATTGTCTGGGGTAGTTTAGAAATAGTGTTTCTTATCCTTAGCATTTGCCTGTTTCAGTTGCAAATTCTGTTTGGTTTCAAGCTGTGTTTATCAACTTCCTACAAAAAAGCTATCAATGCACAATGGAACAAGGAATTTTTTGTTGTTTTTCAACCAGCTGGTCACGTACTTTGATGCTGAGTAGGAGAGGAAGTGACTTTTCCAAGGTCAACTAGATAATGTCCAAATCAAAGAGAGGATTAGGCATGAGTTTCCCCCTTCCTAACTCAGCATCTTAACTGATCATACTGACTATCTGACAGTTCAGAACTATCCACTTGATTATGCAAAACCATAGTACAAGTGCCAACAGTTATTTCAGAAAACTCATCCTGGATTTTCTTTGTCTTTGATGTTTATGATTTCTTTCCTTCCTTCCTTCCTTCCTTTCTTCCTTCCTTCCTTCCTTCCTTCCTTCCTTCCTTCCTTCCTTCCTTCCTTCCTTCCTTCCTCCCTCTCTCTCCCCACCCCCCCGCCTGACTTACTGACTTTTTTTTCCACCAATCTCACTGTGGGGTGTTTATGCTATGGATTATTGGAATGTTCTTCTTTATGGATTTTTTAGGGCAGGTGCCTAAGTACAAGGTTTATATTTGTTCAGGGGTTCAACCTACAAGGTAAATTGATTTCAGAGCAAGAAATCAGCTCCACAGAAAAAGTAGAACTATACTTTATTGATATTGGCTATAAAAACAGAATCTTGCAAGTCTTGATGGGATGTGCCTCCCTTTCTTCTTATATTCCAATGAATCAAGGAGGCCCTTGTCTTTTTTTTTTATTAAATTTTTATTGGTTTTTAAGACAAACATAGACAAACAAAACAAAAAAACATCAAGCCATCTTCCATATATATACATACAGTTTGTCGGTTGATTTACAAATTGTTTTGTGCTTCCATTTCATAGTCTTCAGTTACAATTACATTGTATATATTCTCATATTGTCAATCAAATATTAAATACATTAATATCATTGTTAATCAATCATTTGACTATACTTTTATTCATTCATGTTTTACAAAATAATCCATATTTTACTTAATTTGTTTTATGACAATTCATATTATCATCTGAAATCTATCCTACAATCATTTTGTAGATATAATAAAAAAGAATACATCTTTATATATTTATTATTTTCTAAGAATCTACATATTTCATTACCATGTTTTATTGTCTAACCATTGATAGAATAGATCCCAAATTTTATAAAATTGTTTAGCATCTTGTTCTCTGATTTCAAATGTCAATCTACTCATTTCAACACATTCCAATATTTTCTTAATGATTTCCTCCTGTAATGGTATTTTCTCATTTTTTCAGTTTTTGGCAAATACAATCCTAGCCGCTGTTAATACATTTACAATCAGGTATTTCAATTCTTTACTATATATTTCAGGTAAAATTCCCAACAAAAATATCTCTGGTTTCAAGTCTATATGCTTTTTTTGTCATTTTTTCCAACCACGTGTGGATTTTAGTCCAATATTTTTTAGTATCTGCACAAGTCCACCACATATGGTAATATGAGCCAGGTGTCTGATGACACTTCCAACATTTTTCAGATTTGTTCTTGAACATTCTTGCTATTCTTGTGGGGGGAAAATGCCACCTGTAAAACATCTTATACAAATTTTCTTTATATGCTGTTGACATTGTCATTTTATAATTTTGAGGACACAATTTTTGCCATTTCTCTAGATCAATCCCATATCCAAAATTCTTCCTCCAAGCAATCATTGTTTCTTTAACTTGTTCTTCTTCTAGTAAATATCCAAACAATTTTTTAATCACCTTTTCATCAGAACCTGTCAAAATCTTATCTAAATCAGCCAGTTTATCATAGAAACCTTCTGTTTTAGAATCTTTATCATACCTTGAATGTATTTGCGCATATGAAAACCAATTCATCTTAATACCTTGTTCCTCTAATTTTTGCATAGTTTTAAGTTCAGCCTTTTCATTCAATATTTCACCATATCCAACTGTTCCTTTTTATATATTATAGGAGAAGAAAATGCTTCAATAGTCGATAGCCAGACTGGAATTTTAAAATAACATTGTCTTTTAGTCTTCTCCCAGTTTAACCACAGAGACTCCCATATATAATGTCTTCTAAAATACCCCTGTGTTTTAGTTCCTTCATACCATAGAAAAGCATGCCACCCCAACAATAGATCATGTCCTTCTAATGTCAACAATCTAGTATTTCTTAATGTTAACCATTCCTTAACCCACATCAAATTTGCAGCTTGGCAATACAACTCCGAATTAGGCAAACCAAATCCTCCTCTTATTCTGGGATCTTGCAAAAGTTTTAACTTTATTCTCGCTTTCTTACCTTGCCATATATATTTCAACACAATTTATTTAAATCTTCAAAGCAATCTTTTCCAAGCCTAACTGGAATTGTTTGGAACAAATATAAAATTCTGGGTAATATATTAATCTTGCTTGTTGATATTCTCCCTATTAATGACAGTTGTAAATTTTCCCATTTCGCCAAATCTAGCGCCATCTGCTGCTTAAGTTTGATATAATTATTCTCTTTTAGTGTACTACATCTTGCTGTCAAATGTATCCCCAAGTCCTTGATCTTATTCATGACCTGGATTTTCAATAGATCCGCCAGTTCTTCCTTTTGTCTTGATAGCATATTCTTTGTCAAGAACTTTGTCTTATCTTTATTTAATTTCAAACCAGCCACCTTTCTATATGCCTCTATCTTTTTTATCAATTTTGATGCTGTTTCTAGTGGGTCTTCTAAAATGAAAACCATATCATCTGTGAATGCTTGCAACTTAAATTCTTCTTTTTTTAAATTTTCATCCCCTTTATATCCTTTTCTTCTCTAATATTTCTGTTTAGGATTTCCAAGGTTAACACAAACAACAGAGGTAATAATGGGCACCATTGTCTTGTTCCTTTTCTTATATCTATCGAGTCTGTCAGTTCTCCCTCTATCATTACCTTTGCCATTTGCTCATGATGTATAGCTTCTATTGCTTGAATAAATTTTTTAGCAAAGCCCATCTGTTCCAGCTGTAATAACATAAATCTCCAATTCACATTATCAAATGCCTTCTGTGTATCTGGAAATATCAAAGCCATTTGTTTTTCAGGGTGTGCCTCGTAGTATTCCAAAGTGTCCAAAATTACACTCATATTGTCTTTAATTTGTCTCTTTGGCAGAAATCCATCTTGATCAGGAAGGATAAAATTGTTTAAGTATTTTTTAAGTCTTTCTGCCAATATTGAAGCAAAAATTTTATAATCTGCATGTAGTAAAGAAATAGGTATATAGTTCTTGATTTGTGATGGATCGGCCTCCTCTTTTGGGACAAGCGTAATATAAGCTTCTGACCATGATTTGGGTATCTTCTTCTTTAACATAACTTCATTCATAACTTCTAGCAATGGAAGGTTCAGTGATTCTTGTAGTGTTTCATAAAATTCTGCCAGAAGTCCATCTGGGCCTGGTGCCTTTCCATTGTTTTGCTTCTTGAGTGCTTCAGTTAACTCCATCATCGTTATATTGCTTTCTAACATTGTTTCAATCACTTTAGGTATCTGGGGTAGATTAGCATTCTGTAAGTACTGTTTAACTCTTTCCTCATCAATATTCTCTTATGTGTGTAGTTTCCCATAATAGTCTTGTATGATTTCCTTCTTCTCTTTACTACCATAGCAAACTTGGCCTTGGTCATCTAATAATTGCAATATTTCCTTGATTCTTTCTCCTTTCTCAATTTATATGCTGACCATCTACCTGGTTTATTTGCATCTTCAAAGTAGTTCTGTTTCGCACCTCTGATTTTCTATGCTAATTCTTCTTTTTCTATTAGACCCATTTTACNTCAAGCCTCTGGCATATGCCTTCATTGTATCCCATACATTCTGCATTGATGTATCTTCTTTTTTGTTTTCTCTAAAGAAGAAAGCCAGTTCTTTCTCCATCCACTGTGTGAAGTCTTTTTCCTTTAATATAGTTTCATTTAACATCCATCTAGATCTTCTTCTTTGTCCTTTCCATTTAATTGTCATTGGACTGTGATCTGCCCAAGTACTTATTTCAATATTTATTTCTTGAATATTAGCTAACAATTCTGTTGACATCCATATCATATCTATTCTGGACCATGATAAATGT
>BHEV01006709.1:0-25143 GCA_004319985.1 Emydocephalus ijimae | reverse complement strand
AAGCCGCGGCTAAAGATATAAAAGCCGCGGACCTTTTCCCAGCGGCTAGTCATGTTCTGAATAAAGATCTGAGCTGAACCACTCACCGACTCAGGGTTTTCTTTTGCGACAGACACAACACTTAGCTACCTTTGTAGGCTATCCTTTTTTTTTTTAAACAAATTTTATTGATTTTAAAAAGATTGATTTTAAACTTTGTAGGCTATCCTTGTCCCAGGCTTGGTTGAATCTTGCTGGATGATGCAATGAAGGGCAATTTCCTATTGTGGTTAAATGGCTTTGCCCTGAAGGATAATCCCATCATCCTGGAGCTGAGGTCTTTCATCTTGTAGATAAGCTGGCACCATAGTATCTGCTGGGATCAGGGAGCTAGGGTCTTTTGTTTCTGTCTCCTTTAAAATTTTATTTCTCTTTTCAGAGAAATAACCTGCCTTTTAATATTTCCTAAAATATTTCATTTTTCTAGGAGAGGGGTGGGTGTTAACTTTTTCCAGAATTTTTAAATCTAAAGGTGTACTTATCAGAAATTTAAACCTTAATAGAAATTTGGCAGGCATGTAAAATGTGTCATGTTTTCTATCCTTATCAATAAGAGTTTCAACAGTGAAAACATATTTTATATGTTGACCAGATTCTGAACAAATTAATTTGTTTGCATCAAAACTTGAGTTTTTTTTTTTAATTTCAAAGATTCTTCATTTGAGGTGATCAAAATATTGTTATTAGCTTGAATTAAGTAGGTAGCAAATGTTTGCAGAAAGAGCTATATTTTCAATTCTTAATAAAATCAGAGTGTACTAAATAATATTTGCAATCAGCAACCTTCTAATAAAAGGTTAGTTAAAGATTGTGTTGGTAGCAGTTCCCAATTCTTGCTTTTGAATTATTTGGATTTCAACTTATTATCAACATTTGGAGGATAAACTGCTTGTTTTAGATAAGTGTATTATATCATACATGGCTAATATATAGGGCTTATCTGAATCCCTTTTGGGGAGTGATGTTATGCTAACAGTGATTATGCAATTTGCTATACATATA
Organism: Emydocephalus ijimae; assembly: GCA_004319985.1. Taxonomy (NCBI): domain Eukaryota; kingdom Metazoa; phylum Chordata; class Lepidosauria; order Squamata; family Elapidae; genus Emydocephalus; species Emydocephalus ijimae. The sequence goes on along the minus strand of BHEV01006709.1, from coordinate 24,102 downwards.
TGTGTTATGTCTCACCTATATTCACAAGTGAGAACAAGGAGTTCCACAGTTCAAAATATTCAAACAAAACAAAGCCAGACTAAAAAAGGGTTAACAGTACTATATCCCAGTCCTTGGCAGACTTCCCGGAATCGGTCTGGTAATTCAGAATGTCCATAAATTACAAAGGCCGCTCCACACGTATCCTTTTGACACATCAAACACTTTGCTTCCGAGCAAAGTTTGAGAATCAGCAATCACCTGGATGGGCGTGTCAGTCTCTCTAATTAATGTCTGGCTTGATGCCTCCCTTCAGCTTGACATTTCATTCTTCTCCTGGTTCTAGCATCAATCCACGATCTGTCAGTTTCCCCATTAAAAGCCTCTGACTCATTTTGTGGATCAGTTGCTGGCATGAGTGAAGTCGAAGGTTCTGGGGAGGATTGTCTCTCCGACAATCTCTCATCCTCCTGGCTCACATCTGTGTCCTCTGATAATTCAGATTCCACATTCACAGCAGGCTCCACCCTTTCATCTTCAGAGTCATCAGAGTCAAAACTCACAGCAGGATCGATCCTTTCAGTCACAACATATATATGTATGAGTCAGAGATGAGCCCCTTGTTATTTGGAAGAAAAGCTGCAGCAAAGTTTAATTAGCAAAGCAATTTAAGATAATAACAAACTTGTAGAGAGAAAAAAATACAGATCTAAAGCAAAAAGAACACCAACAAAAAAGTCACAAAGAAACTGTGGTATTCATAAAATAACTGTATTATAAATATGGCAGCAAAAATATGCTATGAACTACATTGTTTTTTTAAGAGACACAATGCAGGATGCCAAAGGTAACATGAAACATCAAATGACGTAGTATTCTACAGTCTAAAGAATTTTATCAACATGACTTTATGAAGTCTGCATCTGCAGACAACTAAGAAAAAAATGGGGAAATTCAGTAATGGCAACTGTAGCATTCAGGAAGAAAACAAGTGACATGGTAACAGTAGCATTTGAAGAAAACAAGCAGAAGTAACTGATTTTCTTTTTTAAAAATAATAATCCTAAGCATATTTATTGCTGGGATTTATTATCCTGTTTCCTGTTTTGAACTACAAACAGTACAACATTAGGTTGTAATTTTATGGACTTGAATCCAAGCAAAAGCTCCATTGAACTTCTGGGGCGTCTTACTTAAGATGCTCTGGGAAATTCTGTAAAGATTTTAAAGATTCATTAAACCCACTTAACTGTTCCATATTCTAATCTGTTGCATAGAACAACTAGCCTTGATTCTTGGAGACAAGCACACATTGCTCAAATTGTAACATTTTAAAATATTTTATTTATTATAGGGAGACTTAGACTGCCATATAGCTATCAACTAGAATTTGAAAAAAATCCATGTTGCAACAGATATTTTTTATTATTAGATAAATATTTTGATGAACAACCAACCGAATTTATAATTTTGACAACTCTGAGATTCCATCAAGCATTTTTCAATGTGGACACAAGCAACTAAAAGTCACCTATAAGGATGGCTTTGAGGGCATTTTTGGGGGGGAGATTATCCTTTGTATTTCAATTGGATATACCTACTTTTACTGTTTTTCTCTGAATGATGAGGAATGATTCTGCAGGTGATCAACAATTGTGGTCAGAAGGGGCTTTGAGGATTGCATGTGATCTCTGGCCACAGTTTTGCCCACTCTTTAATATCCTTTAGTATTTAATCACTGACAAAAAGGGCCCTTAAATTATGTTCTAGTTTAGAGATTATTTAGGGTTTTAATTTCATTATAAGGCATTGTGGTTTGAGCATTAATAGAAACGATATATGCAAAATCCACTATTTTTTTTAAAGAAAAACTTAAATTATATCATGTATGCTGAGTTTTCTTGTTTTTACATCAATAATGGAAAAAAATGGAAAAATATTTGAAAAATTGCAATCATTTAATTTTTGAAATAAATGCAAAATTATTTTGCTCCATGTGTCATATTTATGTTATTGAAATTTGCAGTTACAAACACACTATATAATATATAGTTCAGATTGATTTGACATCTGCTAATTATGAAGAATGAAAGGAATATCATGTTTGGTAAAGTTAGAGTGAATCTATCTTTGCAGAAAAATAAGACTGAGCACAAACAAAGTGAGGACATTCATAACAGAAAAAAGAGAGTTGCTTTTCTTGGAACTGAGTCTGTTTGATTACTGGCCAAAGAAGATCTTAGACCAATGTATGATCTCACTTCCTTGTTGATGCCACATCACAAAATCCAGATTTATATTATGACAGAATAGAGAAGCTGGCTATCTTTTGCTATGGATTGGATCATATGTTTCTTTGCTTGGAAGATAAAGGGATGGAATGTTAAATACAATACATACCAAAGCAAGCCATCTCAAAGACTTTGAAAAAGGAGATAAGGATGCTGATATCTTGCTCAGCTGCAGATGCTTGGACATTGTTTTTACATAGGCAGGGCATTATCTTTTAAAAATAAGTTTCTTCAGTACTATTTATCAAAACTGTTAAGCCTGGGTTCCCCAACCAGGGTTAAGGAGACAAGCTAAACAGAATATGCAGCGTTAGTCAGATAGGCACACAGATAAATGAGTGAGCTATGTTTGTATGTTTGTAAACATACAGTAAAAATAACAGATACGCTTGTGCTATCAAAATATAGTTTATTCCATTTAGAGTTTATAGCACAGTCAAAATAACAGTCCATTAGTCATGTATCATTTAGTCAGTCCATTCAAGGATATTCAGTTAGCAAAGTCCGTGTAGAATATCCTTATGTCAGCTCACTTACAAACCAGTCCTTTGTTCATCTCTCCCATTCGAGCAAAGCAGTCTTGAGTCCATGCAGCAATCAGGGATCATCAAAGCCAGAGAGAGAGCAAGCTGCCGTTCCTTGCTTCTTTTAAAGTGCTTTTACAACCACTCCCTTAATTGCATTCCTACAGTTAAAGTTGCAGACACTTTAACATATAAACCATGATTACATATTTATTATTTTACCTAAACCAGTTAGGGTAAAACAATGTTATCCCTAACATAAACAAACCAAAAAAGCTGGTTGTTATGACAAAAATAGAGTTACTCAGTTATGTTGCTCTTTAGACTAAGAAAAGGAACGCTATCACCCATATATGCAAAAGCATTCCAGCAGTCAAACCTGCTCTATTTTGTTTTGTTTATGATTTTATTGAAAATTACAATTATAAAGACAAGAATACAAATAAAGAAATACTGCAAATACTGAAATACTGAAAAAGAAAAAAAAATAGAAAGTGCAAAAAAGAAAAAAAAGAAAGAAAATATAAAGAAATGACTTCCCCCAGGGAAACAAATTAGTAATTTATCCCTCCTCTTGAAATATAACAAATGATCTCTTCCTTCCATGTTTCATCTCTTACCTATAAACAAAATTTTAAAGCCTCATTATTTAGACCTTCAGCCAAAATCTATTAAATGGTAGCAACATTGTGTTTTCTGTATTGGGGGCTTTTAGTGCAGCTTGGCTTCAAGTTAATGGATGGCTATCATTTATTAGGAAGCTAGGTTTCATCTGGGTACCTGGTTGGGGTGTGTTTGAGCTGGAGGTATCAGGGGGGATCTGTTTGTGCCCAGGTGTTTGCCTGGCTTGTGGTGTGGAGATTTTTTTTGTTTGTGAGTGCATTTGTGAGTCCAAATGATTGACAGTCTGGTGGAATCATCTCTTCTATTCATACTTTTATTTCTGGTGGAATAATCTCTTTTATTCATAGAGATTGAAAATATCATATACATATACATATATATATATTTTCGGAGGTTCTCGCGGGTATTTGTATGTATTTGTATGTGGATCTTTGGTTATTCGGGCTTTCTCCCACATAAAATTGGAAGTATCCAGGTGACGTTTCGATGAAGTCTCATTCATCATCTTCAGGCTTGTGTCTTCAGCTTTGTGCTTCTCAGAGTTGAATGAGACTTCATTGAAACGTTGCCTGGATACTTCCAATTTTACGCGGGAGAAAACCTGAAAAACCAAAGATTGATCTATCTGTCTGTCTGTCTGTCTGTCTGTCTGTCTGTGTGTAAGCTTATTTAATTTTATATATATCAAAAGAAGCCACATGTGCCTGGAGGCTGGGAAGATCTGGATGGGGAGGAACTGGCTCCCCCTCAAATGGAAGAAAAGCAGAGCCCCCCAATCTGGTCTCCTGTCATTTCATATCTCCCCCAAGTCAAAGGAAACCTCTCCCTCCTTTGCCAGGTGTGGCTGCCTGGAGTTGGAGGAGAGGTGGAGGGCCAGCTGGAAGCACCATTTAAGATGGGCTCCTAATAACCAGGCAACACCCCTCCTTTCGCCTCCAAACAAGACGACTCCCCCAAGGCTAAGCTCCAGTTTCTCCCACCACTTCCAAGCAGAGAAGAGTACCTCCCTATGTGGAGGCCGAAGGGAGGTTGTCGAGCCCAGAAAAGCTTGAGCTCTCACCTGCACAAACAGGCTGGTTATTAGGAGCTCGTCTTCCTCCATGCTCTTTTGGTTTGGGCATTTGGTTTCCCCCCCTCTCCATGCCAAAGGAAAGCCAGCCGGGCTTCTCCTTCCCTCCTACCCTTTCCCCTGCTCCCTTCCCCACACTCAATCCTACTTCTGGAAAGAGGAGAGTGCGCTGGAAATGTGTGTTGGCATTTCCAACACACATTTCTCTGGCACACACCCGCAATTCTTTGTGTTCCTTCAGGCCTGGCTTGCTGAGGGGGAAGAGCAGCCCTGACGTCTCTGCTCCCCCCCACAGTCCCAGCCATCGCTGCTCGGGGAAGGCACAGAAAAAGAAAGTGAGCAGAAACATAGCTCTCACTAGGGCAAAAGAGCGAAGATCCAGGAAGGCATAGGCAACAGAAAGTGTTGTTTTTCAAAGTTGGCAACTTGCGTCTTCTCTTGCCTGTGCCTTCCTTGATCTCAGCTCTTTCGCCCCAGTGAGAGCTATGTTTCTGCTCACTTTTCTTGTGCCTTCCACCGGCGATGGCTGGGGCTGTGGGGCAGGGGAGGCAGCAGAGCAGAGTGCTGAGAGGGACGAGAAAACTGATGCCGCCGCCATCCCATTCCAGACCTCTGAACTGGATGGTGGGCGCAGACTTGCCCACTCCGCCCCCTTCCACCACCAGCAGCTGGTACTTTTCTTGCCTCAAGCTGTCCCTACAGCCTGTGGCCATCGAGGAAGATCCCAGGCCAGAAGTGGCGAGCTGGGAGGTGCGGGAGTGCCGCACAAAGGCTTCAACCCACCTGTGCTGCCAGCCCCGTCTTGCTACAATAGCACCATTACCTCATCCTGGCCGGTGAGGGCTGTGCTGCTTTTTGCAGGTTTGCACTTGGCCAAAGGGTGGGGGTCAGCGGGTGGGTGGCACAGCTTTGTGTTGCTACACAGCCTGGATTAATTGCTTTGGGAGAGGTGCTTTGGGGGGGACATTTCTCTGCGGACCACCAAAATTTTCTCATGGACCACCAATGGGTCGTGGCCCACTGGATGGTGACCCCACTCCACTAGCTACCTTTCTGTTTTTGCAGCAGATTTAATAGTAGCAAAGCATAACATATTTTACAAACTTTGCAGCTATCACTGAATGCTGTCAGTTTAAAACATTAACATTGTAGTGGCTAAGGATGACATAAGTTTTCTTCACTCATAGGCAGAGAATGATGAAAGCAATGCTGTGATATCACAGCAAAAAAGATGTTGGCAAGATATGTTTGTAGTGTATAAGTGGGAAAAGGTCATTGGCAATCACAAACCACTGCAGTTGCTAAGTTTGAATATTAAAAACTCCTCTTTATTCATAACTGTTACTTAAATAGCATTTCTGTTCATTTTCATTTTAGGACAACATATAATAAAGTATGTCACTGGCAGTCATTCTTCCAAAAATAGTAATTATTTCTCAAGTCAGAAGACAAATTGTATGAATAATTCAGGATGCAACAATTTATTTGATTTTCTGCTTCAGTGATGGTGTACTGTAATAATTTATTTGCCACTGATATCTAAATAAATAAAACAAAATAGGCAAGATGCTAAAAGTATGTATTCCTTTCATGAACAAAAGCAGTCAGATTGCTCATTAAAAAAAACAGAAATTTGTGGTCAGCTAGGATGAAAAGAATATCAGGGAGTAAATATACCTTTCTCAACTACTGCTACCTAACTAACTCTTCAAGTGGGATGTGGGGTTTTCTTCTGAAATGATTTCCCCCCCCCCACAATCCTTGGTTGGATCCAGCTATTTTCTTCTAACTCAGTCTTCTTTTTTTGGCTTCTCCTATCATACCACATTTGATCCCATTTCCATTGGGTTGAAAGGTGTAATAAATTTTAATAGATACTTAAAAATAAATTCAGACTCTGAACTCATGGCAATATGTAGAGTATATAACAACTACTTCTCTAGTCATGATAATTTTTATTGTGACCTTGGAAAACACATTTCAAAATATTATACCAAAACAGATGTACCATGTGAATTCATTTAAATTTCCTGTGCTACTTTTTATAGTTGGAATTCTGTGTGTGAGTGAAAGGTTCAGTAAATATAAAATATTTTGCAATTGAAGTTCACTCAAAAATACTGTATTGTTCAGGGTAAAAAATTTGCTTCCATTGCAAATTTTGTAGAGCTTAATCAACAATTGTGTCATATAACATATTGCTCTTTCCTAATAATAAGTTTATAATATTGTTATTGTTTATAATAATAAATATTGTTATATAATATTATTATTGTTTATAATAATAAGTTTATTTCAGTTACTTTCAGATGGCTATTGTCTTGAAAAAATAAAATTGCAAAGCAAATTATCAATATGCTGATATATTAGCTTAGTAATAGGATTTTAATTAGGATTAATTAGACAAGATGCAATGCTGCTTTAGCATAATTATGAATCTCATTACCACATTGGTGTCACCTTCATTTATCTGTTATATTTTCATTAACTATGTTTTGTATTCTATAGCAGCTTTGTAATCCATTATCCATTCTTGGATTTTATTGATATCAGTGTTTATGATTTTCATTAATCTCTATAAGCATTCTGTATATGTATATTTGTAGTGAGGGTTTTTGTGTGTCCAGGTGTACTGTATCTATTAGATATAAGGGAAATAAAATGACAGATTTAGAAGAAATAAAATGTGAACGCAATTAAGACAAGCAAACTGGCACAGAAGTCTAATTATTATTGTTATAAACATCATTATTATCAGAATCTAAAGCTAGATATTTTTCTCCTAACTACATTGGAATTAGAATACGTTTTTAGTATAGATCCACTTGGAGAAGAAATAGTCCTCAAATACTTTCCTTTTCAATGTCATTTGTAATGAATGATTACAATGGATAAATCAGTTGCAATGAATGTACTGATGTAATGTAATGGAGAAAGACATTCTGGAAAAGTTAGTATAATGGTTAAATACCTAAGTATGGGAATTAGAAAGATTCAAAACAGAATCCAAAAAAGAAGGAATCCAACATTGTTTATATCAGGTGTTGTGAATGCATAAAGGTTAAATAAAGTTATCTTGAGCTTGGAGTCAAGTGCAGGGTTCTGGCCCTGCACTTCTGATTGGCTGTTAATGGCAGGATTGGATTGGTCCATTCAGGGGAATCTGATTGGCCATTAACGGGGCATTTGTATTGGTTAACGGAGCTAGCGCTCCTGGATTGTTATTGGTTAAAATAGTTATTGGGTTGCCTATATAAGGAAGGCTATAGCAGCCGTCGAGTTGAGCTGTCACACCATGTAAATAAAGAGTTGAAGTTCACCGTTTCACCGGCTCGTCTCCATTCTTTCTCGCCCATGCTCCAAACATAACATCAGGGATGTCAAACTGGCAACCCATGAGCCAGATGTGTCACATGCAGGCCATGCCCACCCCAGCTCCACAAATTGGAAAAATGTTGCGAAACATCACGTGATGGCAATGTGATGCTGCAGGTTTTACACCCATGGTTTATATAGTTAAAATTATTTTATGTTAAGATGTGTGTATGTGTGCATGTGTGTGTGTGTAAAACCAATGAGGTTATCATTAACCTAGGTTAGGTTATTGTTTCTCTTTTTAAACTTTCATCTATGAAACTTTTTCAATGGTAATATAGTCTTTGAGATAGTCAAACTAATTGACAGAATATAATTGTGGAAATTGTCAAGAAAAGAAGCCAAAGTCAAGGAAGATGAAAGATCTCAGGAATGAACTTAAGAATTTCAGATAGCTATTAGAAGAGACACATGCAGCATTATAGTGATATCTGTAAAGTTACTGAAGATGGAAACAAATATGGAAAAACATGAAATCTTTGAAATTAGAAGGAAGTTCCAACATAAAATTGATATCCTATAGAATAACTGATTCCAGCAAAAACCAACAAAGATGGAGGAATTCTCCACAATAGTCTTATGAACATCGAAGATACCTTAGATAGAAGATGTCTTCTACTTAATAGAAGCTCTAATATTGAAAAATGAAGTTAAATAGAAGTCTGATCATCACCAAGCTAGAAAGTTACAGGAATTGATAGAACATCTACAGAAATATGGCAAGTAAGAGAAGAAGAATCTGTAAGAGGTTCAAAACAAACGATGTCAATTAATTTAGAATTAGCCAACCAACTGGAAGAGGTCCATCAACATATCAAAACTGATCAAAGCTTACTGTAACAGAATATATAAACTATCAATATACTGGTAGTCCTTGACCTACTACCGTTCGTCAAGGAATCATCCAAAATTACGAAGGTGCTGAATTAGTTAGTTAGTTTATTTTATTGTCATTGCACCTCGTACAATGAAGTTGTGTATATTATGACAATGAAAATAAACACAAACACACATCCTTCACATTCTGTAACCCAAATTAATGGTTGTTATGATTTTTTCTTAGAGTTCTAGTCATCTCCATTGCACTTATAACTAGTTGCAGTGTCCTACAATCCTTGGATCATCATTTGCAATCTTCCCTGTTGACTTCCCCAGAAAGTCAATGAGAAAACCATTACGGAAGGTCATAGGTCACTGAGGTAAAACACAGCAATACTATTTTCCACCATGCTGGCTACTTGCACACCCCCATACAACTTCCCTGAGCTTTGCCATATCTTCCTCATATTCTCACATACCCATTCATATTTCTATGTACCCTCCTTGACCCTTGTTACACTTCCCTTGCATCCTCATATACCCACTTGCATTGTCCTCACACTTACTTGTCAACCAGTCTGCTTGCAAGCTATCTGTTTTCAATTTCCTGCTGGCTTCCCCACTGATTTCATTATAGGATACTGGCAGAACCATAATGACCATGGGATTTAGTTAATAATGTTTCTCTATGTCCCAAAGGTGATTTTTTTCAAATGGCAACTGAGCTTCCTTGATTTTTTCCTTTGGAAACATTTTGCTTCTCATACATAGAGCTTCTTCAGCTTCTTGGATGAGAGTGAAACATTTTCAAAGAAAAAACCAAGAAAATCTAGTTGGTTTTTAGAAAGAAGCTCTTTTGGGACAATCATGACCTGAATGATGAGAATATCCATTGACAAATGCTTCTCAATTTAATATTACAGGGAATAATGTGTTAATAACCCAGTAACCATTTTAAGCTAGGATAGACACCACAGCTAGAGATAACCTCTTACCATGAATTAAATTAAGATTTCTATTGTTCAACTATTTAATATGAGTACTTTATAATGTGTTTGGTTTCATATGGTGGAATGACCTGGTTTATATTCCTCAGGCTACACATATTTACTTATATCTAGATAAGCTATGGCATACTGGGTTATTGTTTCAGATGTAGTTCCTTATCAAAACAGAGAATTTTTTGCCCACAGGTGGGCAAAAAAGCAGTGGGACCAGGAGTGACTTATTTATTTATTTTTTATTTGGTTTGTCAATTGCTTACAAGATAATAGGTATAAGTAAAAACATAGTTATGAATACATGGATACATATAAGAAAAATAAAAGAAACAATAGCACAGGGATGGTAGGCACATTGGTGTGTTTATGCACACCTCCTACAGACCTCTTAGGAAAGGGGTGAGGTCAATAGTAGAAAGTCAAAGGTTAAAGTTTTGGGGGTTTGGGGAAGAAACCACAGAGTCAGGTGGAGTATTCCAGACATTGACCGCTCTGTTGCTGAAGTCGTATTTCCTGCAATCAAGTTTGATGCAATTAACCTTGAGTTTGTATCTATTGTGTGCTCTTGTATTGTTATGGTTGAAGCTGAAGTAATCATTGACAGGTAGGACATTGCAATGTATGATTTTATATACTATACTTAGATCGGACCGAAGGTGGTGTAGTTCTAGGTTTTCTAGGTCTAGTGTTTCAAGTCTGCTGGCATAAGGTATTCTACAATGAGTAGAGGAGTGGAGAACTCTTCTTGTGAAATATTTCTGGACTTTCTCAACTGTGTTAATATCAGATATGTAATGGTTCCAGACTGATGAGCTGTATTCGAGTATTGGTCTAGCAAATGTTTTGTACGCTCTAGTTAGTAGTGTAATATTACCAGAGAAAAAGCTATGTAAGATTAGGTTAACAACTCTTAATGCCTTTTTGGCTATGTAGTTACAGCGGGCTCTAGCACTTAGGTCATTAGAGCTGAGTACTCCAAGATCCTTGACAGAGTTTGGATCATCAACCAGGTCTTGACTATTCAGCCTGTATTTTATTTTCTGATTTTTTTTTGCCAATATGTAAGACAGGGCATTTATTTGTTGAGATTTGAAGTTGCCATTTGTTTGACCATTCTGACACATAGTCTTTTTGAAGGGTAGCAGTATTGTCTGTGGTGTTGAATAGCTTTACATCATCATCGAAGAGAACACAGTTGCTCTTGATATGATCACAGAGGTCATTTATGTAGAGTAGGAAGAGAGCTGGTCCTAGAACACTGTCTTGGGGGACACCACTGTTTACAGGTACAGAATTTGATAGGACGCTCCCAATTTTGACCATTTGTTGTCTGTTTGACAGGAATGCTTCTATCCAGTTATGCAGGTGTCCATAAGATTTTAGTTTTAGGAGTTGTTTGGTGTGTACCAGTGAATCAAAGGCTTTACAGAAGTCTATGTAGATTGCATCTATTGCTTTGCCCTGATCGAGTGGTGTAGTCCATCTGTTTTTGCAGTGTAAGAGTTGCAGATTGCAGGATAATTTTTTTCTGAAACCAAATTGTTTATTAGAGAGTAGGTTGTTTGTCCCTAACTTCTAACTTCTAACTTCATACTAGTTTCCTCATTGAGTTTCCTTGTGGGAATCTAGCAGGGAATATCAGAAATATTTTCCTTCCTTCCTTCCTTCCTTCCTTCCTTCCTTCCTCCCTCCCTCCCTCCCTCCCTCCCTAAAATTCCTGCCAGTTTTCCCATTTACTTCGCTTTATATATTTTGTTGGTTAAATAGGTGTTTGAATCCTTCTACTACAGAAGATTGAAACTTCACCATACCCTTCCAGCTTTAACAGGCAAAAACTCCAGTCTTCAGATCTTCCAAAAGTGTTATTTCCAACTGAAAAGCTTGCTATTTCCTCATTGTTCAGTTTTGCTTCTCCCTCCTTCCACCACATTAATTCTTTTTCAGCTCAGAGCCATTCATCTCAAATAGACCTCTCCCTGTTCATTTTTAATTGTACCCTTGAACTTTCCTTCTCAGACCAAGAGTAACTAAGATAGTTTTTTATTTGCAAAGCCAAACTTCAATCTGCCTTGAAAAAATAAATAAAAACACAGTATTTATTTATATCTTTTAAACCAGTTTTAAAAGTAGTATTTTAGTCTCTCTTCCCCACACTATTAACAATGTAAGAATTTAACTATTAACAATTTAAGAATATCTTAGTTAACCAGTAAAAACCAGCTGTTTTACAAAACCCAGGACAATCCTGTAGGTTGGTCAGCAATTACTTCACAAAAAAAATAGAAAGAGCCTAGATAACAAAATTCTTTGCAGAAAGAAAATAGTTTTCCCCCTCTGATTTTAGGTATGCTTCTGGATATTTTATATCTAAATCCTGCGCTACTGTGGAACCTAATCTCACAACCAAAGATTCTCTAACCATATAGAAATCCTTTCAGTAACCAATGGCACAACAGTAAGATCATGTGACTGGGTGGGCGTGGCCAACTCGACATCACTCACAACAAGGGGTGCTTCTCCTTGCCTGGCCTCTCATGACAGTGGGGATGCTGCAACATTTGTAAGTGTGAAAAATGATCATAAGTCAATTTTTTTAGTGCCATTGTAACTTTGAATAGTCACCAGTTTTAGACCAAAACTCAAAAAAGGTATGTAAACTCACATTTGAATGTCAATCTTTCTAGCTAACCAAGAAGCCTTGCTGAATGTCACTCATCTTGGTTTCTTGGTTCCTTAAAAGCTTCTTTCTGGCAGCTCTTCATTATTCAATTATTCCTTCAATGTGCTAACTCCAACAGGGGAGTATTTCCTCCCAACAGCAGTGTAAAAAGCTTAAAACAACCTTTCCCCTTTAAGAAAGTATCAGCAAAGAAAAAAAAACTCCTTCAGAGACAGTAAGTCTAGGCATACTGCCAAGAATGCAAGAAGGGTGGAAAAAACCAAAAGGAGATTTCTTCCAACAACTGGTTCTCCGAACTGCTTAGAAAGTTAACAACCGGTTCTAGCGAATAGGTGAGAACCTGTAGAATCCCACCCCTGGACTATATTTGACCTGTTGGATTCTCAGTAACCACAACTCTGGATGATTTTTCCTTTTCCACTGAGGAATTCCACCTGGTTTTTTTAATATTAAAATTATTTTTGCAAATATCAAATTGCAAAGATTTATAATTATACTATGCACAATTTAATTAAGTGAAACTCCATAAAGATATCTTGATTATTTCCTGTTGTTTCATGTTGTGCAGTTTAATTTTTAATGAATTGAATTATTATCTTTAAGTTTTCTGAATTTCGGAATATTATTGATACCTTTCATTAAGTATGTATTGCATATTATATTGAACTTTCTAACGATCCTGAAAAAGATTTCTTGAAATTATTTTTTCTTAAACCACACAGCCCTAGGCACTTTTCAAAAAGATAGAGAATAAGAAATATGAATCACCTGGATTTGAAATGGTTGATATCTTTCCAAGTGTTTTATTGAGCTGATATTAGGATGTCTCCTTCTTTATGCCATAACTAAATCTGTTTGGGGATCAAAATTCTAGGCTTAGCCACCCTACTATGGAAGATAAAATCAAGAGTCAAGTCAGGGCATTTTTTACATTTTTTTCTTTTTATTTCCAAATGAAGAGATGTCTTACAAATATTAAATAATTTTGACCTAGACAAAATATATTGGTATGGATTTATATATTTCAATTTAAATGGTCTGAAATCTAAACATTTTAATTATTTTGATATGCACTTCAATGTTTATCAGATTTGTGCACCACAGGTAAACCCAATGAAATAAATTTGAGATGTACTATAGAAATTGCACAGCTATAAGGGAATGTATTTTACTCAAGATTCATAAGTCCAGGCTATTGCTGAGAATTTATTGCAATCTATAGGAATTCTTACTATTAAAGGGACTAAAACTTCTTGTCTCCCAGATGTATTATATCTCTTCATTTAATGACACATTACATTGGTAAAACGTTAGTGTAAACAATTATATATTGGTTCTGTTTGTTGCACATATTCAGCAAATAAACTGTAATTTATTTACATTCTATTACACTGACAGAATCCCATGGGATATTTTATTCTATTATCAGATTTAAGTAACTAAAAGCTGTATTAAATTTAATTATTCTTATTTGAATGTTTATAAGCTGTTTATTCATAATGGCTCAAGGTGGCCCACAACTTTTTTTAGTAAATGAAGCAATTGTTAATCCATTATTAATAAATGTATAACTTTTCTGTGCAAAATTATATTTTGATTCCTGTCCTCAGCTATAAATGAAGCTATAAAAGGAGTCCTGTTTGAGTTCCAGAAGAATGTTTTTCCATAACAAAGGTAGAGCTGCATCTGGGTCAGGACCATCTACTTAGTGATCTAAGTGAACAGGGCAAAATACTTGGGAATAGAAGTGTTGTAAATAATGTAGACTGAAAGTGTGTAAAGCTTTGTATGCCCAAAAGCAACCACCAGCAGCAGTTTCAACATCAGAGTGAAGTGGTACTCCTAGAAATCCCACCCATTTTAAACAAAGTACAATTTTGAAGTTATTTTTAAGGCCCACTCTTCTGATATAATATAGTTTTGTGAATGCTTGCATGCATCATCAACATCACAAGACAAGATGCTACTGTTTATCAGCCAATGTGAATAAAGATTGTTATATAGCTATTAAGTTCAATGTCAGATACATGATAATCTCCAAATTGTGAATTATTTTTGTTATAGAAAGTTCATCCAGGATAGGCACATCTCCTGCATCCTGAAATTCATGTTCTTTAATAACTTGTCCAAATTCAAATTTGCTCATCTTTATAGCTTCAAAACTCATAGAAACTCTTCAAATAACCAACTTTTAGGAAATCAAGGCCATTCTGTGCCAAATCCAGCCCATTAAACCTTGATTGCAAAGAATATAGGCAATTTGTATCCTCTAAAAGTTTCAAATGCAGGAGAATGTAAGAAAAGCTGTGCAGTGGCCAAAGATTTATCTAGTTCAATACCCTGAACCCATGCTCCTTACTAGTATAACCAATAATCAGGCATTCATAAAGTTAATATATTTTAATATGCAGTACCCAAACAGAATCCAAGGTTTATTTTTTTCAAGTTCAGCTAGAAATATGAGCAACTGCCAAAGCCAGATTCCGAAAGCAAAGTTCAAGCCAAGACCCAAACCAGAATATTCGCCAAGCACATCCATGTTGAATGATTAGAAATAAATTACTTCAGAAAGACACTCCTTTTTACTAAGAGATATTTAATATGAATGGTGAATTAATACTGGTAGTTTTGAAATGGAGCTCAATTAAAAGTGCTCAAATTTTAGGTACTTTCTCTCAATCCTCTATTTCCAAAATAAATAAAATCTGTGAAGTCACAGCCTGGGCTACAAATGCAATAATTAATCTTGCCAGCTGCAACGGGACATTTCAGTGCCTGGTGCAATCAAACTGTGTAATGCAACTCCCTATTTTTGGCACTGATGATTCAGAACACAGGATTTATATAAAGCTAGAATTATTAGAACACTGCTTATGCTCCAGCTGCCAAATGTCTAAGCCCTTTAGAAGAAACAAGTCTTATAAAGTTGGAGAGAACCTACACTATAAAAGGATGCTTTACTTCCAAACAGTATTTTAGCTTTCCAGTGAGAAGTCCTTTAAATTAGGGTCTGAATCCAGAAATGCAATGCTCCTTAGGAATTGACAGGGCTTGGACTTTCCATCCAAGAGCTCTAAGACAAGCAAAACATTTTGGTACTTCTTCTGACTCACTTCCATCCTCTGATGACTTCTCCTGACTCACTTCCATCCTCTGCTTTGGGGGTGGTAACAGAAGCCCTCAAGCAGACCATGAGCTCTTAGGGTTGTAGCATTCAAAGATATACTGCCTCTTATTCTAATATTTATACCATCAAAACTGGTATCCAGTGGTAGCTTCCTGAACTTGTCTAACAATTTTTGTGAGTGGCCCAATTTGCCATTCATCATTGTATCTTGTGATGGAAATTCCGTTAGGTACATTTTACTTTAGAAGAAGTGCCATTGTTTAGCTTTACAGTACTGGAAGACCAAATAGAGCACCGGGAAGCTTGCATTTCATGTCAGGTTTGCCCTTCTGTATAGGATCTAAAACAACTGACATGATGTCTTGCATATTCAACAGATGTTTCCAATCTCACTATTCCCTGACTTTTGGTGTAAAGGAGCTGGATTCAGATTGAGTGAAAGGTGCACAATGGAGGTATTGGAAGTGATATCCTTTTCTTGCCTTTAATTCATCTGTTCAAAATTTCCATCCTCCAAAGTACATTCCTAATTCCAAAGAGAATTAGCTATGATACATGCTACATGGCATTTCTCCTTCAAAAAGTTTTGTTCCTTCTTTGCCTCAAGATAGCATCTATTCAAAGAGGTGCTAAGCTTACTAATTTTTAGGGCAGTGCAAAGCCTTTCAAAGAGGTGCTTCAGGATACATGGAAGCATGTATAAAGTGCCTTGGCTGAATTGTTAAAACAGATCTGTTTTTTCTTCAGACTTACATTACCACTTCTGGCTTTGCTTCACATAGCATTTTTTTAAAAGGGGACCTTTGTATGTGCACTCATGTACTTCAGAGCATTGTACAACCCTAATAATTTTAATAACAGATTTAAAAATTGCATTATTGTAGTAAAATACAGCCTCTTAAGAAAGTTTAATGTGAATACATCCAGGGTGGGATTCTACCAATTCACACCTATTCGCTAGAATTGGTTGTTAACATTCTAAGCAGTTCGGAGAACTGGTTGTTAGAAGAAATTACTGGCCTAATCCTGTAAGGAAGGCAGGAAGGAAACATTCTGGTGTTGCTTACAGCAACTGCCTCTCTGTTAACCCTTATTACATTCTTGGCAGGACTAGACTTCCTGTCTCAGGAACTTCTCTGGAGTTTTTTCCCCCCTCCTTTGCTGGTAATTTGCTTGCATGGAGTGACCATTCAAAGTTACAATGGCACTGAAAAAAGTGACTTATGACCATTTCTCACACTTACAACTGTTGCAGCATCCCCACAGTCACGAAAGGCCAAGCAAGGAGATGTGTGCCTTGATGTGAGTGATATTGAGTTGGCCACACCCAGCCAATAACATGACCACAAAGCCATGTCCACCCAGTCACATGACCACCACCTAAGCTACGCTTACAGAACTGATTGTTAAAAATTTTGAATCCCACCCCTGAATACATCATATATCATAGAGAATATTATAAAGAATATTGTGTAAGCATAAAAGTTCTTTTTGAAAACTAATAGAAACTCTAGAATTAATTGTTCAGGGATATCTTTCAATTTTTTTAGATAACGTTTTTCTCAAATCCAATCAGTATAACCCTGCCTAAGAAATCAATCTAACTTGAGCAAAGTTTTTCATTGTAAAAAATATATACAGGAAAGAGAACAATTAAGAGTGAAGCAACTATTCAATTTTTGTTTTCCTATAAACAGGTAGAAATTTTCTATAAAGAAAGAAAGAAAGAAAGAAAGAAACTCTATCCAGAAACATTTCATTTGTGAGACATTTGACATCTGACATACTGTTTTTAAAAAAATCTGAACTTTCTTTCTCAAGATATTTTTAGCCATTACAAAATCATTCCAAATTATTTTGTATTATTTATGCCATTCACATTCCAGCCTTTTCCCATGAAGGTAAAACAATGTCCCAAACCAAATACTATAGCTTCAACAAAGGGTTGTGCTCTATAATCCCGTGTTTTGCTAGGCTAGTTTCGAACTTCCAAACACAGATTCAATGATCTGTCATTCAATGTCTGAAAACAGTTCTGTAGTAAAACATCAAACCTAATTTATGATTGGAACTGGGCAGTCACAGCCACCAAGGGATTTAGCCAGTGGTGGGATTCAATTTTTTTTTACTACAGGTTCTGTGGGCATGGCTTGGTGGGCGTGGCATGGTTTGGTTGGCGTGGTGTGCTTGTGGGCATGGCTTGGTGGGTGTGGCAGGGGAAGGAGACTGCAAAATCTCCATTCCCACCCCACTCCAGGGGAAGGATCCTATAAAATCTCCATTCTCTCCCCACTCCTGGGGAAAGTTACTGCAAAATCCCATTTGATCCCCACCCCACTAACCTGCTTTCCAGCTTCATTCTCCTGTGCAGGGCAACAAAAAAAGACCCAGGCATTCAGCTGGCACTCAGGAGGCAGATAATAGATGGGGGCGGGGCCAGTCAGAGGTGGTATTCCAAACTACTCAAAATTTCCACTGCTGGTTTTCCCAACTACTCAAAATTTCCACTACCAGTTCTCCAGAACTGGTCAGAACCTGCTGAATACCATCTCTGGATTTAGCAATGAGAACAGTTTGTGTTTAAAATTTATTTTTTATCCCACAACATTCCAACTTAATAAGCCAAACATCTTATGGATCTGCTTGGTCAGCAACCAGTAGTTTGAAGCCAACTATAAAAATCAATTCCCTTCCAGCAATTAGATCTCCAAGTTAAAATCAATGGGTTTTTTTCATAGCTCATCATTTGTTAATATAGTAAATATAATATTCAGCACTTCACTATTTCTAAGGATCTTTGCAATAAATTAGGGGAGGTACATGCATCCCTGATATAAAGTACACAAAATAAAAAGTCTAGGAGTACTGTCTGACATCTATGATTAAGACTTGGTTTAACAACAAATGAGTCTCCACAACTATTTCTGATCATTTTTTTACAATCTGAACATAAAAATTAACTGTGATGTTGGCACTCAGATCTTGCCAATGCTATTGATGCTTCAGGTATCTTTCTAAAATATTCTTTAAAAATTTAGAATAACAAGTCTTACCCATATTAATATGATGTAAAAACTTTTTTTTTCATTTTTTAAAACTCAAGGAGGTTACCATCACAGAAACAAAAAAAGTTGTCATATTATCAAAACAAGCCACCCTGCAAAATATTGGCTGCAAATTCACTAGCTAGGACTAAATTATTCAGACTTTTGAAAGGGTAGTTTGAAAAGTCAAAGCAGTTAGAAGGAGCTGGGATATACAAAAGGATCAATCAGAATAGAGTACTGGGCCTAAGATCTTGTGGTACCCCACTGCTTGCTTCCCTCCATGTAGAGGTAGTACCATTAAGGACTAACTCACTGAGTATGGTTTATCACCTAGTTACAAATCTATCTGGTGGTGATGCTGTCTAACCCATATTTTTCTAGCTAACCAAGAAGTAAGTTGTGGTCTGCTTTGTTGAATGTCTTGTTGAAGTCTAAATATACTTTATCCACAGCATTTCACTGGTCTATCAAGTTAGTCACTTTATCAAAGGATGAAATAAGATTGGTTTGGCATTATCTGTTTTTAAGAAACCCATGCTAGCTTTTAGTTATAACTTTATTTGTTTCTAGATGTTTGCAGATCTGTTTTTTGATGATTTTCCAGTATCTTTCTAGGTATTGATATTAGGCTGATTGGTCTGTAGTTTCCCAAGTCTGCTTTTATTCCTTTTTTGAAGAGGGGAACTACATCAGCTCTTTTTTAATCCTCAGGTAATTCCAGGATTTTTGAAAGATATGGTACAATGATTCTGAGATAACACCTATCAGCTCCTTCAGAACTCTGGGGTGCAATTCATAAGGTTCCGGTGATTTATATTAATCAAAATCAGATAGGTGTTCTCTGACCATTTTCTTGCTTATTTTATTTTTTTATTTCTAGTCTGTTTTTTATGGTTAGGTTTTTGGTAGGTTGGGCTATATTTCTTTTTCCATGAAGACTGATACAAAAAATGAGTTAAAGCAGTTCTGCTTTTTCTCTGCTCCCTGTTACTTCCTTGCCATCTTCTCTCTTTAGTGGACCTTCTGTTTCTTTGACCTTTTTCTTGTTATTTATATGTTGAAGGAAACTTTTTAAAAATTATCTTTGATTTTTGTTGCAAGCCCCTGTTCGTTTTGAGCTTTTCTACTGATATTCTGCTTTAGTTATATGTCCCTCTTTCCATTTTTTGTATTTGTCCTGTTTGTCTTTCAGTTTATCAGAGAGCTTTGCTTGTGCAACCATGCTGGTTTTTCTTGGATTTCTTGCTTTTCTTTTTCAGTGGTATTGTGCTGGATTGGCTCCTATGATCATATTTTTCAGAGTTTAACAGAATAACAGAATAGTAGAGTTGGAGGGACTTTAGAGGTCTTCTAATCCAACCCCCTGCTCAAGCAGGAAGCCCTATACCATTTCAGACAAATGGCTGTCCAATCTCTTCTTAAAAACCTCCAGTGTTGAAGCATTCACAACTTCTGGAGGCAAGTTGTCTCACTGATTTCCCAGGATTCTTGAGTTGTTTTCCCTTTTGGAATTTCATCCATGGAATCTTTCTTAGGCTCTCTCTGAGTTTGTTAAAATCAGCTCTTTTAAAGTTTAAGACATTGGTTGGATTATGTTCTATGGCTTGTGTTTACATTATATTGAATTCCAATATGAGGTAATCACTCCCGCCCAATGTTTGCAGCAACTTCAATTCCTTCTGTCACTTATTCTCTGTTAGAAAGAATTAAGTCCAGTACAGCTTTTCCTCTAATTCCCCCCTCTACCTTTTGGATGACAAAATTGTCAGCTAGGTTGGTTAGGAATCTGTTTGAACTCCCATTTACTGCAGAGTTTGTCTCCCAGTTGATATCAGGATAGTTTAATATTTAATATCAGAGGAGACTCAGGAGAGCTTTGTTGAATATCAGACCCACAAACACATCTTCCTTGTCATATTCAGTGTGGTTGGAAGGAGGACTGTGAACAAAACATATTGATGAATATCTAAAGGAAAAGGCAATTAATAATCTACACAGCCTAGTTTAGTATTTCAAGGATAAAAACAGTATGTTGAAATGAAATAAGCAAGTTCTGAGATCTCTTATTAATTACTGACAAAGCACTGACTCAAAAATGATTTGCTTTTCCAAACTTACATTTGCTTTTTTCAGATTTATAGGTCCTGCCCTCCCCATTCCCAGCCTCCTCAGCCCTGCCTACCCATGTACTGAATATATGTAAAAGAATCATTGTTGTTGAAATCCAGATTTAGTGATATATCAATTTCATCCAGGTGAAGACATACAGAAATCCCCTTCAGATTTTCCACTCAATATACAAGACCTAAGGACAAAATAGTGGCCCTTTTGTACAGGTAGTTTTTGATTTATGACCACAATTGGAAGCAGAACTTCCATTACTTGGCAAGACAGGTATTAAGTGAATTGTATCCAATCTTACAAATTTTTTTGCACCAGTTGTTCAATGAATCACCATAGTTGTTAAATGAGTCACATGATTGTTAAATGAACGTGGCTTCCCTCATTGATTTTGCTTGCTCAAAGCAGACTGAGAAGTCGTAATTGATGATCATGAGACCTCAGGACACTGCCAACGTAAAAATATGCCAATTGCCAAGCACTCAAATTTTGATCACATGACTGCTGGGACTTTGTGACATAAGTCATAAGTGTGAGAACCAGCTGTTAAATCACTTTTTTTTCACCACCATCATAACTTTGAACATCATTGAACATATGGTTGTAAGTTGAGTGCTAGCTGTACATAGAACCAATGGGCCTGAAGTTTTGGCCCTTACATACATCACAGTTACCCATTGAAGAAGAATACAGCCTTGCCTCCAATATTAGTTGGGAGAGCCACCTGTAATGAGCTTAAGTGCAGCATTTGTGCTGCCATGACAATGCTTGTGGTTTGTAGGAAGAGCAGCAGATGGAACAGGACACCAGAGCAGAAAAGATTTCTGATAAAACAATCTAACTTGGTTGAGATAACAGACCTTGTAACATGATAATGTCAGAGAAGAAGAGATGAGTGTAAGGCAAAGAGAAAATTATTAAGATCTAGATACAACTTTCAGTAAATGATTTTTCCACCCTAGGAGACAAGTGAAGGCACTGACTTAATTTTTTCTTCTCTGCTTTGCAGGGCAATCTAATATAAAAAAGCTATGTTGCAACAAACACACAGATGCACAAACACTTTCCGATAGCTCCGGAGAATTTTATTTTAAATTGTTTCAATTGTCATGCATTTTTTCCATCATAATATCCCTGACTTTAAAGAGCCCATGTAGATTGTGTGAGTCTTAATGACAAATTCCCTGTTTCGCTGACATCAGATCCCAGCAAATGGGCTTTGGGAAATAATATTGTTACCATAACAACAGCATCTCTCTAGCACTTAAACAACTTCATTTAATAAAAGTGGCAAAGTGGGAAGGGAATCCACATAAATGAATTTTTATGTAAATGTAGTGAAGCAAGGTCATATGGAAAAGCAATAAAATTCATTTTGTATTTATGATGTGAAGTAAAATTACATAGATGGGGAAAATTTTCTACAACTATTAAATACATAGTTGACAATATATTATGTCAATGTAATGCCAGTAAACAATTGCATGAAATATTCTGATATTAATCACTATAATGAAAGCAGAAAGAGAACATCTAGAGTACACTTTTGGATATTATTACTATGTTGAGTCACATAGTCAGCCAAATATTTAGAGTGGATCTGGCATTTTGTTCACTTTTCAAGTTCTTCCCAAAGTCCTGGGATAGGCAGATGCTATTTAATAATATTAAAAGTATCATCCCAGGATGCAAGCTGTTCCAAGTAAAACTGCCTTTTGCAGTTAACTGATAATGATTTTGTCAATACCAATGGTGCTTGAGGTGCTTTGGAATTGCACCTAAGGTGCCTATCATTCTTGTACTATCTTTGCTTTCTTGACAGAGTTATTCTATTTCTATTTGCAGGTCTTTGTTTTGCGATTTTTCCCAGCTCTTTCTCTTCTCTTCTCTTTTCTCCAGGTACTTTGCACAATACACCCTGCAGTTTGTATTATATGATAAGTGCTTGCCTGTTTGAATTCTAAAGCTTCTTCGTTTTCTCTTATTTTGTTTAATTTGTGGTCCCATCATTTTTTGTTTGCAGGCAAATGGCATTTCTTGCAGTTATTCCAATGCACCAACATTGCTCTTTTGTCATGCCATTGTCTATAACACGGATCTTGTTAACCCGAGCAACATCTGAGCCAGTTATGGCTTTCTGAAAGATACATCTCATCCTATTTTTTATGGGAGAAGGACTGTTTGTCTGACTCCTGTGATGAGACCTGTCTAGTATGGTTAAACCTTGGCACAGCTCTTATCTTCCTCAGAGCCCCACAACCATGTCAAGATAATGTTTCACTGGGGGTTGTTTTTGTTGTAGTTGTTATTATTATTATTATTATTATTATTATTAATTTAACCTTCAATTCGATTCACAGTAAAAACATAACAGTTCAAGTCCTAACCAAGGACCTAAGAGCTGTTAAGGTAGAGTCTGAATATATAGGCAGTTCTGAGTAAGCTGTTTTTTTTTTAAAGTCAGAATATTCAGGTCTAATAAATCCAGGATTTCCATGTATCTTGGCAGCCCTTTGGGTATTGCTCAAAGGACTCCTATTACTATTGCTACAACCATTGATTTCTTCCTCCACAATCGTTCATCTTCAATTTGTAAATCATGATATTTTGTTATATTTTCTAGCTGTTTCTTCTTTTTCCTCTTCTTCTTCTTAATTTATTTATTTTGATTTGCCAATCGCTTACAAGATAATAGGTATAAGTATAAACATGATTAAGGATACAAGAAATAGGTACAAATAAATGCAGACAATAGGACAGGGACGGTAGGCACTTATGCACACTTCTTCTTCTTCTTCTTCTTCTTCTTCTTCTTCTTCTTCTTCTTCTTCTTCTTCTTCTTCTTCTTCTTCTTCTTCTTCTTCTTCTTCTTCTTCTCCTTCTTCTTCTCAGCAACAACAACAATACTACTATTACTAGTAGTAGTAGTAGTAATGATATTCTAAACATATGTTCACCACTGGCTAAAAACAGTAAAGTAAAAATCACCCAACAGTGCCTTAAATTTCATTCAGAGTGACTCTGACCATTTCCCAACATGGTTGTTATGGTATCATCTAGGGGGAAGAAGGGAATTGTGGCTGGTCCACAAGACACCAGGCTGTAGAGTTAGGGTAAATCAACATTGTATCCTTAAGATGCTTCTGTCTTGGACTCATGCTTGACAACTGACTAAGTCAACTTAAAAAAACAACAACTCCTGGTTCCGGTTTCTGCGTGGCTTCGGGGCAGCAGGAATTCGCGACTGCTCGCGATTCCTGCTGTGCTAGCCACCGAGGTACCCCAGATCCAAATGGGTCAGGGGGATATGGCTGCCCTGTAGAGACAGCCGAAGAGAGAGGGGAACTGGACAGGGGGTTGGGGATGTCACAGACCCCCTCCTCGTCCTGAAAAACCCCTTTTTCCCAAGGCGGTGGAGCGGCGGTCAGCAATGGCCGCCACGAAG
>BHEV01006707.1:0-20269 GCA_004319985.1 Emydocephalus ijimae | reverse complement strand
ACATTTCACTCGGTACGATCTGGGTCCGGTTACTTGGATTACAGTTGCCTCGACCCACAACGGATCACCCGAAAAGTTTCTAGCGAAAACCAAGTCGCCTACCTGGAAATTACGGCATTTCCCGCTGGATCTGTGTGGTTTTTCAGGTTCATATGATGGGTGTAGACAGACAAGGTGGGAGCGGAGCTTCCGCCCCATCAATAACTCGGCCGGAGTTTTGTTGGTGACGCTGTGCGGAGTGATATGCTGCAAAAGGAGTATCCGGTTAATCTTGTCTTCGATATCGCCATAGTCCATTTTATGCAAGGTTTTTTTGACGAATTGTACCATGTGCTCGGCCCTTCCGTTGGCCGCAGGATGCACCGGTGAAGTTAGCGCATGGCGAATCCCGCGNTTGTCGGATACCAGAACATCTGGTAATCCGTGTGTTGCAAATAATCTGTCTAATTTCCTGATGACTGATTCGGTTGTTGTATTTCTCATTTCATGGATTTCAAGTCAGTTCGAGTAGGCATCCACTGTTAATAAAAATGTGTGTCCTTTGGAAGTTCCCGCAAAGTCTAGATGAATACGGGACCATGGTCCCCTCGGTGTTTCCCATTCTGTCGGGGTTGCTTTCAGTGGGGCATTGCTAACTTCCTGGCATTTGTGACAAGCCTTTACCCAGGCTTCGATCTGCTTGTCGATACCCGGCCACCACGCATAGCTTCGTGTGAGGGCTTTCATGCGCACGATGCCGGGGTGGCCATCGTGCAAGGTNNTCAGGTATTTGGTCCAATGGCCATCCACGCTCGACCCAGCTGAGGACTCGTGCCAAAATGGGGTCGCGTTTCGTTTCAATCGCGATATCTCGGGCTGTCAATGGCGGTGTTTGAAGTGTCTTGATCTGAAGTGTTGTGACGGTCGGAGCGGGGTCGTCAACAGTTTCCGGAAGTGGTGCAGGGCTCAATGCGTCGGCGTGGGGAATGGCCATCCCCGGGCGGTGTTGCAACTTATAATTATATGCAGCCAAGAATTCTGACCAGCGAGTCATTCTGGGAGATAATATATAAGGGATTGGCCTATCTCCCGCTATTATTCCCAGCAAAGGTTTGTGGTCAGTCACTATAGTAAAGGCTCGGCCATACACATATTCATGAAATCTCTTAACAGCAGACACAATAGCAAGGGCCTCTTTATCAATTTGACTGTAATTGCGTTCTGCTTTTGATAACGTCTTTGAGAAATAGGCAACAGGGGCTTCACTACCGTTTGGCAAAACGTGGCTCAAAATGGCGCCCACTCCGAATGGTGATGCATCACACGTAATCGTTAAAGGCAAAGTCTTGTTATACTGCATCAAAACAGCATCAAAAGTCAATAAATTTTTTACTTGTCGAAACGCCTGCTCTTCTCTGTGTCCCCAAACCCAGGTTGCTTTTTTGTCCAACAAACGATGTAGGGGTTCTGCTATGGTTGCTTTATGAGGCAGGAAAATGTTATAAAAATTGATAAGGCCTAGAAACGCCTGGAGGTCAGCCTTATTGCGGGTTTTGGGGGCGTTTTTGATTGCCCTAAGCTTGCTATCAGTGGGATGAATGCCTTGTTTATCAATTAAGTACCCTAAGAATTCTACTCGATCCGTACATAGTTGACACTTGTTTTTTTTAACTTTGAGACCTGAGTCTTTAAATCTCTGGAGAACCAACCTCAGGCGATCCTTTAGTATTTTCCGAGTCGGGGCAGCGATTAACACATCATCAAAATATGGGACAATGCCTTTTATCCCTTGTAATAGTCTTTCCATCAAACTTTGAAAGATTCCCGGGGCCACGCTTACTCCGAACTGGAGTCAGTTACATTTAAACGCACCTCGGTGCGTAACGATCGTTTGGGCCTCTGCCGTTTTTTTGTCTTCAGGCAGTTGTTGGTATGCCTGGGCTAAGTCTAGTTTAGCGAAGACTTTTCTGCCCCCCAGGGAATGGAGAAGGTGTTGCACCACCGGTACCGGGTAAGCGTTTTGTTGAAAGGTGTGGTTCAGGGTGGCTCGGTAGGTGGTATCGGTCCATCTGGCTTGATGGGTGTCACGATTGGGGTTTCCCAGGGAGAGTGGTCAGTTGGTTCTAACACACCCTGGGCTATTAATTTATCAAGCTGCTCGTCAATCTTTGGTTTAAGGGCAAATGGAACTCGATGAGGCTAAAGGCGGATGGGAGCTATTTCGGGATTGAGGTAAAATGATATCGGGGTCCCCTTGTACTCGCCTAGTTTATCTGCAAAGATGTCCTGGAATTCTTGGATGAGAGCCTCTTCCCAGTCATTGCTGCAGGTTCGGTGAATGCCGGCTACTTCAATTCCGAGTGGACCGAACCATTGGAGGCCTAACAAGCTAGGCCAATCCCTGTCTACTACAGTCAGGGGTAGGGATGCTGTATGATTCTTAAACGAGACTTGAACTTGGCTGGATCCAACGACTGGAATTCGATTCCCTTGATAGTCTTTGAGTATGATTCTTTGGAAACTGAGGTCTTGCCGCCAGACAGTAGGGATGAGCTGCTTGAGGGTCTTCCAGGAAACCATCGAGAAGGACGATCCTGAATCGACTTCCATCAGGCAGGGCTGGTTTTCGATGGCCACTTTCACTCGGATCTTCTTGGCATCTAGAGATGAGGCGTGACCGATCGTAATAGTTTGGTGAGCCTCTTCTCATTTTGTTGAGTGGTTTAGGGGTTTGTTTCTGTAGGAGTGGTTGTTCCATTGGTGGTTCAAGGGTTCTCGCTTTTCAGGATGGCTTCCTGTATTTTGGTGATAGTTAGCCCCCCTCGGGGGCTGGCTGGGTCCTAGTTTGCTTCTACAGATCCGTCCAATGTGGCCTCTTTTTCCGCACACATGGCAGAGCGCATCGAGGAATTTGCAGTCTGATCAGGGGTGTCTTGCCCCGCAACCAGCGCATTGGTACTGTGATTTCTGGTGTTGGTCTCATTCAGACTGGAGCTGGTTGACCTCTTCTTCATCGCTTTCCGATGACGATTCGAGGTCCTCGTGGTGGGCTGTCATAGCCTGTTCTTCTGAGTGAGGAGAAGCTTCGCGGGCAAGTTGGCGAAGCAGGGCGTGGGTGCGGCGCATTCGGGCAGCCGACTTCCTGGTTGCTTCTGCTGCAGTAGCATCAGCGATGGCATCTGTAAGGCTAATGTCGCCTTTCACCATCAGCTTACTCTGCGTGCCCGGTGCATCTAGTCCCAGAACTATTCGGTCTCTCAGGGCTTCTTCGAGGTCGGCAAACCCGCATTGGCCTCCCAGATTCCGGAGATCCGCTATGAAATCAGCAACACTTTCGCCCTTCCGCTGATCTCTCTGGTAAAATTCATGCCTTCTAACAAGCGTTGGTACGGTTGGTGCATAGTGGGCCCTTAGCAAGGGTTCGAGGACGTCCCAGTCCATAGATTTTACTTCTGCCGGTTTCACTAGCGCCTTGGCCATCTTGAATACGGTTGGTCTGCAATGAATTAGAAATACCGCCTGTTTCTTCCCGGTAGTGGCATCCTTCAAATTGTTGGTCTCCAGAAACATCTGGAAGCGATCCATATTTGAGTCCCAGTCTTCTTGTGCCGGGTCAAATGGAGCGGGTGGTATGACGCCGCCGGACATGGTTCCGCTGTTGGTGCGTTTCAGCCACGTGCTCTGTTATCGTTCTTCGTTGTTCAGTCAGCTCTGACATCTCCAGATCGCACCTTCGTCGCCAGTGTTAAGTTCTGCACATGGGCGCAAGAATGGAGACGAGTCGGTGAACAGTGAACTTCAACTCTTTATTTAACATGGTGTAACAGCTCAGCTCTATGGCCACAATGGCCCCTTTATATAGGCAAGCTCTTGAGTACTTAGTCGATGAAAACACAGGGAGCGCTAGCTCCTTTAACCAATGGGAAAGGCTCGTTAATAGCCAATCAGATTCTCCTGAATGGACCAATCCAATGTCGCCATTATCGGCCAATCAGAAGTGCAGGGCCAGAACCCTGCACTTTACTTTAAGCTTTTAATAATCTTTATTCAAGCACTTTTATTAATTCACAACACAAACCAATTTGATATGGTTGCATTTTGTTTTTTTCCCTGCCCTTAAATTTTTCAAGGTGATCTTATCCTTCTCCTTCAGACAAACTAACCTGATAGGCTTTGGGAGAGGAGAAAAAATGAAGGATCTTCCCTTCAAGGGAGAAAACGAGATGAAAATTAACCACAGCCATTATTGCCAAATGTCTAAAAGAATGGAGAGGATGTTGGCTGCTAAAATAGCTAGATGCAGATTACAGATTAACAGAGTTGGAAGGGACCTGGTAGATCATGTAGCCCAACCCCTCGCCCAAGCAGTTCTGATAGATGGCAGTCCAATCTCTTCTTGAAAGTCTCAAGTGATGAAGCTCTCACAACTTCCAAAGGCAACTTTTGTACCATTGGTTGATTATTCTAACTGTCAGAAAGTTTCTCCATACTTCCAGGTAGAATCTCTCCTAGATCAGTTTCCATCCATTATTCCTTGTCTGGCTTTCAAATGTCTCCTCTCTGGGGCAGCCCCTCAAATATTGGAAGACTGCTGTCCTGTCTTCCCAGGTCCTTCTTCTTACTAGACTAGCTATTCCAAGTTCCTGCAACAATTCATCATATGTTTTAGCTTCGTCCCCTATTTATCTTCTCTGCATTCTTTCCAAAGTCTCAACATCTTTTTTATAGTGTGGTGACCAAAATTGGATGCAATATTCTAGGTGTAGTCTTACTAAGGCTTTCTAGAGTGATATTAGTATCTCACTTCATCTTGATTGTATCCCTTTGTTAATGCAGTTTAGGATTGTGTTGGCTTTTTTGATTGCCGCCACACACTGTTGGTTCATATTTAACTTGTTATCCACTAAGAGTCCACGGTCCGTCTCACAGTTACTGCTATTAAACTTGGTTTCTCCCAATCTACATGTGTACTTTTGATTTTTCTTGCCTAAGTGCAAAACTTTCCTTTTTCTTTTCTTCTATTTATTTGTTGATAAGCAACAGCCTCACAAAGGAAGCAGCAGGATGAACAAGATAAATCAAGTAAATGGTACCTAGCTCTAAACTTCTTCTGGGAAGAAAAAAATATAAGCTGTCTGGACAGCACTGAGAAGAACTGCAATGTCCAGCATTAATAATATTTAGAAGAGTAAAGATAGGCCAGCAACCAAACTACAGTTTAGTGAACGCAATATTTTTTTCCAATTGCTCCTTATGGCTGTGAAGCCTGGTGTCAGCTTTCCAGGAAAACAATGTTGTGGTTCACCGGCAGCAGGTATGGACGGCTGAAGTCTCGGAAAGCGAGGACTCAGATGAGGGGCCTATGTGTGATTCAGGGATGGGGCCAGGACCATCAGGAAGTGGAATGCTATCTTTGGAGATTGTAGAGGCTGGCAGAAGTGATGAAGAGGAGCTGAGGAGCCTGTGCCCAGTGCACACAGGGCTGCTCAAAAGAAAGAGCAACTGCAGCAACATTGGGTGATTCAGGAGTAAGGCTGCAAGGTAATGGCCCCTCCCTTAAGAGATAAAAGCCAGCTGAGAAACCGGAGTTCTTTGCAGGAAGCAAAGAAGTTTTGCACTCAAGCCTTGTGGTCGTTCGGACTCTTTTTGTGTTTGGAGACTTTTTGTGTGTGAAATATTGCTCAGCAACTTGATCTAGTGTTCTTGACAACCTTGCACAAACTTGGCAAGGCTCGTTCTTATCAGAGACAATTAGTTGGAAACAGCATTTTCACCCTGAAGGAATGGAATTCATCAAGAATCATTAAAAGTTTTTGCTGTTACCTCAGTTTTGTGTTTGTTTCCTTGGAACAAAGTTTGGGTCAAACACTTTTCCAACTTGAGATATCTCTTATCCACTCCTCCTCCAGGCACAGAAATAACATGACCTTGACTGTAAAGAAAAATGCTATTATGTCTGACTATAACCACTCTACAAAATCCCCCCTCCCAATTTCCCAGGCACAGGAGTGTGGCAGCGTGGAAGCTTCTGGTGCTAATATGACTTCCAAAGCTGACACCTGGATTCTATAAAAAAAGGCAAATACAAGAAGGATGGACACCTTCAAATTATGTTGCTGGAGACAAATATTACACATTCTATGGACTGCAAAAATCACAAACAAGGAAGTTCTAGATCAAATCTCACCAAAATATCACATGAAGCCAAGATTGCTTAAACAAAGGCTTTATCATACTTTGGCTATATCATGCTAGTGGACTCACCTGAAATGTCAATCGTGCTGGAAGGGATCAGTGGGAGAAGGAGAAGAGGCTGCCCTCATACCTGTTGGCTGGACACTATAAAGAAAGACATCAGGATGGCCATAGTGGATCTGAAGGAGATGGTGCGAGACAGAAGGGTATGGGGAGTGATGATCCCATAGAGTAGACAAGGGTTGGACACGACTGAATGGCTGATGACAACTACAACTGGGTTATGCCATCTTTGGAAGCCAAGATGGATGTCTACTCCATTCTTCGAAGCAGGCATGTGGATATTCCCATAGTATTTGTGCGCTTGCTAGAGTTACGTACCACTTTTCATTCAAGACTTGAAGGCATCTCATGTAGCATTTTTTTCTACTTTTCTCATGACTCCATGATAGGTTGGGGCTGACCCTTTTCCTTACCCCATTCTGTCATCCTAGCCATCCTAGTTTATGAGTGGAAGCCAGTGGTGGGGTTCTATTTTTTTTACTTCCGGTTCTGTGGGCATGGCTGGGTGGGTGTGGCTTGGTGGGTGTGGCAGGGAAAGGATACTGCAAAATCCCCATTCCCTCCCCACCCCACTAACCTGCTTTCCAGCTCCATTCTCCAGTGCAGGGCAACAAAAGAAGACCCAGCCGATCAGCTGGGACTCAATGGGAGGCAGAGAAGAGATGGGGTTGGCGGGGCCAATCAGAGATGGGATTTGCTGGTTTTCCAAACTACTCAACATTTCCGCTACCGGTTCTCCAGAAGTGGTCAGAACCTGCTGAAGACCACCTCTGGTGGAAGCCACGTGCTATTTATTTAATAAATCATGATTAAACCATAACTTAGCAGGCAGGAGAAAGCTGCCAACAATCTAAAATATCACTGGCACTGAAGAAGTCTGTGGATTTTCTTATCGTTAGTGCCAACCTATATTCAGAATAATAATAGCGGCAACTTTGAAGCTAATGCCACTGGATTCCCTGGTGCTGGCTTTAATGAAATTTCCAGGCAGACTTTAATGAAATTTTCCAACCATTCTTGGGGAAAATGCCATCTTTAATCCTACAGAGCTATGATTGCTAATTTAGGCATGTCCATGACACAGGCACTAGACCCACTAGCCTGACAAGAATGTATTTTAAGAGGATTGTTTTTAAGAGCACGGGTGTCTTTTTTAAAAAAAAGTAGGCAAAAAAGCACTTAAGATTTAATACATTTTGGTTTTTTCCATTCCTATGGAGAAGACCTTGGCTAGCGAGTAAGGTCACAGAATGGATCTCTCTTGTAAAGGTAACAGTAGGATAAAAGGGAAAAATGATTTGTCCTGGAGTTGTTTACATCTTCTCCACTTCCTAGACCTATTCCAGGTGGTAGCAACATTGCATGTATTTCAGCTTCTCACCAAAGGCAGCAGGAGAACTGCACTATTCTAGAGGTTAACAGAAAGAGAATAACTGAGTTGGAAGGGACCTTGTAGGTCATCTAGTCCAACCCTTGGTTATATCTAGAGTACTGCATCCAGTTTTGGTCAACTCACTTTAAAAAAGATGTTGAGACTCTAGAAAGAGTGCAGAAAAGAGCAACCAGGATGATGAGGGGACCAGAGATTGAAACATACAATAAACTGTTGCAGGAACTGGGCCTGGTGAGTCTAGTGAAGAGAAGGACCAGGGGAAACAGGATAGCAGTTTTCCAATATTTGAGGGGCTGCCACAGAGAGGAGGAAGGGGTCAAGCTATTCTCCAAAGCACCCGGAGGCCAGACAAGGGGAAATAGATAGAAACTGATCAAGCAGAGATTCAACTTGGAAATAAGGAGAAACTTTCTGACAGTGAGAACAATCAACCCTTGGAACAGAAGTCACCTTCATAAGTTGTGGGAGCTTCATCACTGGAGGCTTTCAGGAAGAGACCGGACTGCTATCTGTCAGAAATGGTGTAGGATCTCCTGCTCGGGTGGGAGGATGAACTAGATGACCTACAAAGTCCCTTCCAACTCTGTTAATCTGTAGTTAATCCGTAGGTTTGCAAAGGACATAGATGCATGGACAAACCTTAACAGAAGGCTTCCAAACGCTGTTCTGAAATCAGACCGTTTAGTGAATCTTCTTGATGTTAAAAGATTTTGAGTCTTCCCCCCACTTCCCTTATTTTATTTTTCTAGATCTCAGTGGCAATGCTATAACATTGCCTCTGAGAGAGATGAGAAAAAGTAATACACCCGTGGAATGCATAGAGAGGAAAGCCATGGTTACCTTGACAACTAAACTGGAGGAAAAACTTTCCTCCACCAAATTAGAACACCAAATATTGGATAAAATACATATTTCTATACATCAGCTATGGCTTGTGAAATAATGATCATAACTGCAGACTTCCTTGTTTTTATACAAGTCCGTATATCCTATAACAGCTGGTGACTCCAGAGGGTGGAGAAAGTCTTATAATTCTCAATCAACTTGTCAAATTATCCCTCTAGTTAGATCCTGGTAGACTGAACCCCAAAGACTGGGATTTCTGGATCACGAAGCTGAGGTTGGAAGTATCTTATTAATGCTTTACAAAGCCGAGCATTGCAGATCCAATAACATATCCTGGCAATACCTCCTGGGTGAAGAGATTTGCTACTGTTAATGTTCATACAGAGAGAGCAGCAGAGTGCCACTAGTTAGGCTACAACCAACCTGGAAAGAACACAATTAAATACAGGCTAAGCAAGACAGTTGTCGAGTGCATTTTATCCCATTTTTACAACCTTTTTTGCTTTTGTTGTTAAGTGGATCGCCACAACTTGTTAAGTTAGTAACATGGTTGTTAAATGAATCTGGTTTCTCCAATGACTTTACTTGTCAGAAAGTCACAACAAGTGTTCACACATGACCCCGGGACATTGCAAGCATCATAAATATGAGTCAGTTATATCCTGTTTTGGTCACCACTATATAAAAAAGATGTTGACACTGTAGAAAGAGTGCAGAGAAGATCAACAAAGATGATTAGGGGACTGGAGGCTAAAACAGACAAACAGTTGCTGGAATTGGGTATGTCTAGTCAATGAAAAGAAGGAATAGGGGTGATATCATAGCAGTCTTCCAATAATTGAGGGGCTTCCACAAAGAAGAGGGGCTGTCAAGCCAGGAGCAGGATTCAAATTTCTTAACAACCAGTTCTGTGGGCGCAGCCTAATTTGTGGGTGTGGCTTGATGGTCATGGCTTGTATGTAAATATTGCAAATATTGATGTAAATATTGAATTTTTTTATTTAAAAAAGAGCAACTTTTACCCCAAAGCAGGCAAAGCAGGCAGGCAGGTTGAGTTGCTCCCAGAATCACAGATTCACTCAGAGATCTACCTTTCTGCAATCTGCTGCCTGAGTCTACCCTGAAAAAATAGAAGCTTCACTTCTAAGGAAGGTTCAGCTCTGCTCTCAGGACACTTCTCCCTCTCCCAATCCCCTGAATACCACCCCTGACTGGGCCTCTCAGGGAAGCCTCCTGGGCGAAGGCAAAGCAGTACAACAGCGATTTAAGATTAGCTAGAAAGCAAGAAATCTGATTATCTCCTGCTTTCTAGCTAATCTAAATCGCCCTGCACTGCTGATCTTCAGAAAACAGCTGATGGTCTCGGGGGGAGGAAAAATAGCAACTTACCAAAAATTAGGCAAAGGCACAATGCAGGCAAGTTGGATGGTATGCATGCCAGATAAGAAGTGACTGGGTGAGGAGGGGAAGGGCAGGGAGGGGAGGGGCCAACCAATGATGCGATTTGCTGGTTCTCCAAACTGCAGAGAACCATAACAACTGGTTCTATAGAACCGGTGTGATCAGGTAGAATCCCACCCCTGGGTCAAGTTAATCTACAAAGCACCAGAGGGTAGGACAACTTAGAACTGAGAAGAAATTTCCTGAAAATGAGAACAATTAACCAGTGGAACAGCTTTGCCTCCAGAAGTTGTAGGTACTTCCATCACTGGAGGTTTTTAAGAAGAGACTGAACAACCACCTGACTGAAATGGCATAGGGTTTCCTGCTTGAGCATGAGGTTGGACTAGAAGACCTCTAAGGTCCCTTCCAGCTCCATTATTCTTTGTTCTTAAGAATTAAGAGAGTGGCAATCCAAAATAGTTGCAGAAAATCACATTTCTTGCCTATGGTAGTCCTCTCGTCTCTGTTTTGTGTGGCTTGGATCAAGGATCTTCAAACTTGGCAAGTTTAAGACTTGTGGACTTCAACTCCCAGAATTACTGAGCTAACATGACTGGAGGAGGAGGAATTCTGGGAGTTGAAATCCACAAGTCTTCAAGCTGTCAAGTTTGAAGACCCCCCTGGCTTGGATCACCTCAAGTTATTGACTGTGTTGTGACTTTATGAGTAACAAAATATCACCAAAGAGCAAACAGGTTTTTGAGCCAGAGTAACTGTCTGTCAGGATAGATGGTGCATAAAACAAAAGAACGGTGGAGGAGGAAATGAAATAGTTTTAGAATAAATAAAATCGCCTCTGATACCATCAACAGACTTCTACAACCACATGGAATCAGCATAGCACACAAGACAGCACATCCTAAACAAGTCAAAAAGACCCACCAACCCCAGAAGAAAAAACAGGAGTTATCTACAACAGGAGTCATCTGCAACAACCACTATGTAGGACAAACAGGCAGAATTGCATCCACAAATACCAACCAGGAGTCAGAAGGCATGATGAAAACTCTTTAATTTCACAACACACAGACGGATTTAACCACAGTTTCAATTGGGAAAATGTGACCATCCTAGACCAGGCTAAGTCAAAAAATGCTAGGGGGATTTCTAGAAGCCTAAAGGAGAACAAAATAAGACTCCAACACTTCTCCACCTGGATCGCAACATTTCTTGAATTCATTTGGTAATGGCTATCATGGGGTGCAGTTTTAAGGCGGGGCAGTTTGGTGCCCACCTTCTCTGGAACAGGATAGCCCTAGAAATTATGTTGATCTCTCTCTCTTTTTTTTTTTTTTTTCAGCAAGTCTTTTGGGTTGAAAAATTTGTGTTGGATCTAAGTGGCTCTTCCTTGTGTGTTTATTGTGGTGTTCTGATTCATTTAAGTTTTCAAACTTATTACTACACTAGCTGGATACCCATGTTTCACTACAAAACTATGTGATCAGGCTAAGTTGTTGGGGAGGAAAATAAGGAAAACAAAATTCTGCCTCTGCCCACCAGCATCCATTGGTATTCATCTGGCTAGCGTCCTGTGAGAGAGTTGAGGGCTGTTTGGAAACTGAAACAGTATTTGCTGTATAAGCAAGAAGGAGACAGCAAGGAGCCTGGGAGTGGCTTAGCTCAACTGTTCTGTACTAAAACTGCTTGGTGCTGTGAAACTGAAACTGAAACTCCTCTCCTCTGCTTGTTTTGCAAGAGATTTCTTTTCAGGTGGGGAGGGGGAATAGAACTCCTTTGCATCAGAGCATGTTAATAATAATAATATAAGAAATACTAATGCTCTGATGGTCATTTAGAAAAATCCTTTCTTAGTGAGCACTTAGAAGCCAAGAGGAACATATGTGCTAAGTTTCAAGTTTATAGGCTTTACGGTTCTGGAGATTTTGTGATGATGCCTGAGTGGTATTTCACTTTTATATTTATATAAGCTTTTTGGAATTAATGTATTCAATATAGCATTATCCCCTTAAAGAGTAGGAAAACTGAGGCAGAGTATAAAGTGAACAAGCCAACATCCAACCCAAATAAATAAATAAAGGATTTTTATCCTTCCATTTCAATACATTATTCCCTATTCATTAATTTCTCAAATCCAGTCCTGATATTTTGATTTATAACTCAATCTCCAAATATTAATTTCCCACCCTTTTGCTCTCTTTTAATAAATTCTTAATCAGGGCATCCAATTTATTTGATTAAGTTATTCCTTCAACGTATTATTATATAGTCTCATTGTTAGGTTTTATTCTCACTGAATTTCAATAAGTTATTTACATGTTTTTCTCATTCTTTTTTTCATGGAAAGGAATACAATGAAAGGAATCTATTTATAGACACCCAGAGAGCAGGAGCAGTTTATATGGATGGATAAGGTGAGCTTGAACTGTCAATTTGTAATTCACTTGGTCTTTACAGACCCCTCACATCCCGGACATAAACTGTTTCAACTCCTTCTCTCAAAACGACGCTATAGAGCACTGCACACCAGAACAACTAGACACAATGACAGTTTTTTCCCCGAAAGCCATCACTCTGCTAAACAATAATTCCCTCAACACTGTTCAACTATTTACAAAGTGTACACTACTATGAATCTTCTCATCATTCCTTATCACCCATCCCCTCCCACGTCTGATTGTAGGACTGCAACTTTGTCGCTTGTATCCTTACGATTTATATTGAATGTCTCCTAGTATGATTTGATTGTTGATTGTACCCTATGACTATCATTAAGTGTTGTACGTCATGATTCTCGATTCTTAATGAATATATCTTTTCTTTATGTATACTGAGAGTATTTACACCAAAGACAAATTCCTTGTGTGTCCAATCACACTTGGCCAATAAAGTATTCTATTCTATTCTATTCTATTCTATTCTATTCTATTCTGTTCTGTTCTGTTCTGTTCTGTTCTGTTCTGTTCTATTCTATTCTACTCTATTCTATATTCTACTCTACATTCTATTCTATTCTATTCTATTCTATTCTATTCTATTCTATTCTATTCTATTCTTCTCAAAAATAAAGGGTACATCTCATTCTAATCCACATTGCTCAACCTCAACAACTTTGTGGACTTCAGCTTCCTGAATTGCTCACTGGGGGAATTGTAAAGAGGTTGAGGTTGAGCAATAATCCAATTTAGGTGCAAGAATATCAGAATAACAGAGTTGGAAGGTACCTTGGAGGTCTTTTAGTCCAACCCCTTGCTCAAGCAGGAGACCCTACACCATTTCAGACAAATAGCTGTCCAATCTCTTCTTTAAAATTTCCAGTGTTGGAACATTTACAACTTTTGGAGGCAAGTTGTTCCACTGATTCATTGTTCAAGAACTGTCAGGAAATTCGTCCCTAGTTCTAGGTTGCTTCTCTCCTTGATTAATTTCCATTCATTGCTTCTTGTCCTGCTCTCAGGTCCTTTGAAGAATAAATTGACCTCTCTATTGGAACACTGCTATCATGTCACCCCAGTCCTTCTTTTCATTAAACTAAATGTATCCAATACCTGCAGACATTCTTCATATGCTTTACCCTTCAGTCCTTTAATTATCTTGGTTGCTCTTCAAAACACTCTTTCTAGAATCTCAACATCTTTTTTTACATTTGTGGCGACCAAAGCTG
Organism: Emydocephalus ijimae; assembly: GCA_004319985.1. Classification (NCBI taxonomy): domain Eukaryota; kingdom Metazoa; phylum Chordata; class Lepidosauria; order Squamata; family Elapidae; genus Emydocephalus; species Emydocephalus ijimae. The sequence continues at coordinate 6,728 of BHEV01006707.1, read as the reverse complement.
GATGCAGTATTTCAAGTATAGTCTTATCAAGGTATTATAAAGGGGTATTAACACTTCACCTAATCTTGATTCTATCCCTCAGTTAAAGCCTAGGACTAAGAATTTAGTAAACCATTAGATGGGGTCCTTGATGGTCCCTGAGGTTGGTTGTTTTCTTCCAAACACTTCATTAACTAAGTAAGTAGCATTATCAATGAGGTATCCGTGATGATACCTAATATCAGGAATGATGTTTCCTCACTAGGTAATGAAACATCTGCCAGAAAACAACCAAAGAGCACCAAGAACACCATTGTCATTGCCCTCCTCTTCCTCCTCCTTCCTCCCAGTCTACAAAACCCATTCCCTTCTATCACCGATGATGTTACCTAGTTGGGTAAGGAAACATGTGAAAGAAAACAACCAAAGAGCACCAAGAACACCATAGTCATTGCCTTCCTCCTCCTCTTCCTCTTCCTCCTCCTCCTCTCCCTCCTCCCCCTCCTCCTTCTCCTCCTTCCTTCCAATCTACAAAACCCATTCCCTTCTATCACTGATGATGTTACCTAGTTGGGTAAGCAAACATGTGAAAGAAAACAATCAAGTTCAAAGATACTGCCAACAGGGATGTGGTCCCAGGGATGCTGCAAGAGAAATTTGAGAACCAGTCATAAGTCCATTTTCCAGGGATGTCATAATTTTGAACAGTTGCTGAACAACTGGATGCAAGTTGAGGATTACTTCAGACTTGGATACAATCTGGCATGTAGACTGGCTGAAAGGAATCAGCAGTCTGGATATGGATGGGCTACTCACAACACAGGGAATGCCTCTTATTTAAGTGCTTTTCTCTTTATTGAACATATCCGTTATGAAATTGTCCAATTACATGAAAGAAGTTGATGCCATAAGTACAGATTTAAGCAGACACGAAGCATATGAAAGATGAGAGGGGGAGAGAAGCCTTACACTGAATATTTTCACTTGATACTGAATTCTTAATCTTCCAAACAAGCCTTTAAGATTGTAAGTGTTTATAAATGATATTTCAGTCTGGAGAGGGCATCAGATCTTTTTAATCCTCTTTTTTTTTCCCTCCAGGGTTTAAATCATTCACGAGCCATGAGATGCTTTGCATAACAAAAGGCATAATTCATGGTGGGGATTTTTCATTTGCTCTTCTTAGAGCAGATGGCTACAAAGGAATTAAAAGGGATCTTGAAGTGTAAGCCTTAAAAATGAAGTCAAGCTTGATAGTTCTACTTTTCAATCTCTCGGTCCTATTGGAACAACCTCCTGAATTATTTTTGAGTCTGCACAGCCCATCTGCCAGTGAAATAAACCTTCTGATTAAGTGTAAGATTGGCTTTGCAAGACGGCTGACAAAATATGGGTTGCAGAAATCCAGGGGACTCTCTGATACCTTGTAGTAGTTGTTTGGATGCTTGCAGCTCAGGTCTGAGTATTTCAGTTTAAGAAGGAGCTTGTCAGCCCTCAACATATCTTCCTCTGTTGTTTCTCTGCTATTTCTCTGGGCTGTCATGACAAAGGTGGGAGGGGGGAATCTTGTTAAAGGAAAAGACTGGAAGTGTTTGCATTCCTTCCTGGGTTAAAAAAGGGAGGGGGGATTCTTTTCTTTGGCTTTCCGTTTCCTGGCTATCTTCTGTTTTTTTTTTTCCAAAATATGTCAAGTCATTTAACAAGACCCTTCATCACCATCTGGAGATCATCACATGAGATTATTCAGAACTTTTGGTTGGAAGAATCACTTCGGGGGGTGGGAACAAACCTAAGTCTTTATAGATGGATTTACCCACCAGTTTCTCAGTTTCAGAATTGCTTTGTAGCTACCATTTCATTTCCTAGTAAAAGATTAACTTTGCTCCACACCATTGAGTCTGAGTTTTACTTTCTTGGGATTTAAAAGGAGTGCAGACTGACAGAGCTTTTGTTTTTAAATCCCAATAGCCTCCACTTGAGAGCCAGACTAGTAGCAGTGGTGGGATTCAGAAAATTTTTTACTACCGGTTCTGTGGGCGTGGCTTGGTGGGTGTGGCTTGGTGGGCATGGCAGGGGAAGGATATACTGCTAAATCCCCATTTCCTCACCACCTACTGGTTTCCAGCTCTGTTCTCCTGTGCAGGGCAACCAAAGGAGACCCAGACGATCATCTGGGACTCAATGGGAGGCAGAGAATAGATGGGGGTGGGGCCAGTCAGAGGCGGTATTTGCCAGTTCTCCGAACTACTCAAAATTTCCACTACCAGTTCTCTGGAACTGGTCCGAACCTTCTGAATCCCATCTCTGGTACCATGGTTAAAAAAGCATCAGGCTAGAAACTGGGAGACTGGGAATTCTAGTTCCACCCAAAGCCCAGAGCCAGCTGGGTGACCTTGATCCAGTCCCTCTTCCTCAGCCCTAGGAAGAAAGGAACAGCAAAATAATTCTGAAAAATCATGCCAACAAAATGGCAGGGCCTTGTCCAGGCCATCTTTGAGAATCAGACATGACTGAACAGAAAAGAAAGAAAGGAGGAAAAAATCCAATTTGCATGGAAGACCCAAAGGTGCTTTTTTTTCAGGAGGCACCTCGAGTTTCTTTTGAAGACATTTCACTTCTCCTCCAAGAAGCTTCTTCAGCTCTGACTGGATGGTGGGGATGGAAGGATTTATACTTCTAGCAGACAGCTGGTCATTTGTATCCTTTGAGAGGGTCGCTGAGGCCACTTGGAGGCTTGTCTGTGTTCTCAGGGTCACCTGAGTGGTGCAAATGGTTCCTGTTCACTACTCAAGTGACCCTTCCGAAGTTGTGGGTGCTCCATTATTGCTTTCAAAAAGAGACAGCCATTTGTCTGAAAAGGTGGAGGGTCTCCTCCTTGAGCAGGGGTTTGGACTAGAAGACCTCCCTTCCAGCTCTACTCTGATTGATTGATTGATTGATTGATTGATTGATTGATTTCCCAGCCCTGACTAGGTTCATTGGTTACAACCATCTGCTGAGACAGAGTAAGTTTTCCTGTGAGAACTAAAAGGCATCATCAGATTCTATGGAAATATATCCTAAATATCAACAGCTGAGAAGCAATGAGCAAGAATGTTAGGGATACACACCCTAGCAGAACGTGCAATGGCAGTCTAGCAGGCAGGCAAATATGTGAGATAAACGTTGTTGTAGTTTACACTCAGTAAAACAGATACACTGTGCCAGTTAAAATATTTTTTTATTCCAGCAAGAGTTATAGCATAGTCAAACAGTCCATATATCATATACTAGTTCAGTCCTTCCGGGGATTAATCAGTTGCAAAGTCCAGTGTCGAAAAAGAGGTCAGTAAACTTACAAATAATCAGTCCAGTAATAAATCTCTTCTTCAGCAGAGATATGAAGAAAATCAAACCTCTTTTCTTCGTTCAGTAACAGCAGGGAAACACGCAGTTATCACCATCAATCCATCATTGTCAGCAATCCAGTAAAAGCCAGCAAACAGTGAGCTCTCTTGCTCCCTCTTATGGTGATTTTACAACCGCACCCAAAATACATGTTTTAACAGTTAAAGTGATACACACACTTAAACTCACTAACATAGTTTATATATATTATTTTACCCAAACTAAGTTAGGTGACCAATGTTATCCTTAACAAAGAACGTTCAGTTGGAAGGGACCTTAGAGGTCATCTAGTCCAGCTCCCTGCACAAGAAGAGAGTGGTGACCTTGAAAGTGGATTGATCTGGTCTAACAGAGCCTTCTTATATTTTTATAAAGCACTATTTATAGGTTGTCCTCGGCTTAACAGTCACTTGTTTAGTGATGGTTCAAAATTACGATGGCACCCAAAAAAGTGACTTACGACTATTTTTCACACTTACAATCATGTGGTTGCATGATCAAAATTCAGGCACTCAACAATTGATTCATATTTACGACAGCTGCAGCATCCTAGAGTCATGGGATCCCCTTTTGCAACCTTCTGACAAGCCAAGTGAATGGGGAAGCCAGATTCACTCAACAACCATGCTGTTAATTTAACAACTGCAGCCAGAATGGTTGCAAAATGGGGCAAAACTCACTGAGCAACTGTCTTGCTCCGGAACAGAAATGTTGTCCACAATTGTGGTCATAATTCAAGGACTGCCTGCATTTCAACCAGAGCTCGGTCCACAATATGATATCAGCCAGTTATTTTTGTTTCCTGCAACATACATGGAATCAACATGCAGAGGGTCATTTTTGTTGTTTTTCTCTTAAGGATTTCCTTAGAAACCATAATAGCATTTAAGCCTGAAAGTTAACTATAGACTGACATGCTATTGTTCCATGTGAAGATCTGCTGACCTTTATAGCAGGTAAAGGTGTGACAAGAAGAGAAGGAACAAAGTAAACAATTCGAGACAGCATTCCTTTCCTTATAGTTTAGCAACTCTGCTTTCTTGAGAATTGTGGAATTGCTTTCAAAACAGCCAATAATAAAATTATGCCCTTTTTTTGGCACGGTTAATGAAATGCAAATTAAAATTGGGCGCACATTAATGCAAAGAGTTGAATATCCATTTAATCAGATCCTCCCTGCAGGGCCCAAATGATAAAAATGACGGATGAGTTGCATTATTAATTCTGGACTTGTCGCGTTGCGTACGCATTTACCTTGTAAACAAACCATTTTAATGGCACCTGCCTGCTGGGCTGAAGCTTATGCTGATTAAGGCTAGGTCAGACAAAACCCTTTGAGGAGCAGTCTCTATTCTTTGAGCTGAGCATCCTATAGAGCGCAAAGGCTGGAGTCAGATTTACAACATGCTTTTATTGACTTTCTTCCCACTTGAACCTTCAGACAATCTCCAAAAAGCTTATTGGGATTGTACTACAAAGCCCTACTTAGAACCAAAAGCCAGCCTTGCTAATAATGATTCCGCAAGGATCATTGAACAGCAAAGGTGACCAACCAGCAAGTAATGAAACATGTAATACCAGACATATTACTGGAAGGCAAAATCACCAAACTGCATCTCACTTAATTTGGCCATGTCATATGGGGGAATTTGTTGTGTATACAATAAATGCACAAAGATCCAAGCTTGAGGTTAGGTGCAGGGTTCTGGCCCTGCACTTCTGATTGGATATCAGGCAGCTTGACCAGGATTGGTCAGCTATAACAAACCTGATTGGTCTTTAAGTAAGGGTTTTCATTGGTTATTAGAAATAGTGTTCCTAGTTGATTATTGGTCAAATCATGCATAAGGTGCCTATATAAGACAAAGAGAACCATTATGGCTTTGCTTGCACGATGTAAATAAAGAGTTGAAGTTCACTGTTCCAAGCTGTCTCCAATTATTATGACTCATGCGCAGTACTTAACACTGGCGACGAAGGTGGGATTTGGAGACGCTTGAACTGAAGAACCGAGTAACGAACACCGGGCACGTGGAAGACGATGCCAATAACGGAAACCATGTCCGGCGGCATCGTGCCACCCGCTCCGTTCGACCCTAGTCAGGAAGATTGGGACTCTTATATGGGTCATTTTCAAATGTTCCTTGAAACGAACAATCTCAAGGACGCCACACCGGTGAAGAAAAGAGCGTTATTCCTAACGCACTGCGGGCCGGCCGTCTTCAAGATGGCCAAAGCACTCGTTAAACCGCGGGAAGTGAAGGCCATGAGCTGGGACGACCTCGAACCCATCCTGAAGGCCCACTATGCACCAACCGTGCCTACGCTCGTGAGACGCCACGAGTTCTATCAGCGGAAGCAAAGAAAGGGAGAAAGCATGGCTGATTTCGTGGCAGACCTCCGAAATTTGGGCGGCCTCTGCGGGTTCGCCAACTTGGAAGAGGCACTAAGAGATCGCATAGTTCTGGGATTAGATGCCCCGACGGTCCAAAACAAACTAATGGCCAAGGGCAACATCAGCCTCGCTGACGCTATTGCCGACGCGGTCGCGGACGAGGCGACCAAAAAGTCAGCCGCACAACTTCGAAAAGCCCGACACCCCGTACCTCCAACGACCGGGGACACACCGACTGGCGAAATTTCACCCAATGCAGAACGGTGGCGCTCAACTACTCACCATCAGGACATCTCGTCGTCGTCCGACAGCAAACAAGAGGGGGTCCACCGCCTGCGGTCCGACCGAGACACTCGTCCGAAGTCCTTCCGTCCGTGTGCTGGCTGTGGAGCCAGCCACGCCAGGTCCGACTGCAAATTCCGTGATGCGCTCTGCCACGAGTGCGGGAAACGAGGCCACATCGGCCGGGTCTGCCGTAGTCTGCTAAGCCTGACACAGAAGGGGGCAAATTACCGCCAATCAACAGGAAACTGTCCTGTNCGAAGAAGATCCGAGTCACCGTAGCCATCGAGAACCAGCCGTGCCTCATGGAAGTAGACTCAGGATCATCCCTTTCGATGGTGTCGTGGAAGACACTCAAGCAACTCATTCCCACAATCCAACGCAAGGACCTCAAATTCCAACACCTCATCCTGAAAGACTACCAGGGGAATCGTATCCCCGTCATCAGATGNGGCCTCCAATGGTTCGCACCGCTTGGTATTGAAGTGGCCGGAATAAACCGGATTGGCGATTATGACTGGGAGGAGGATCTTATTTCGAAATTCAGTGACGTCTTTGCGGACGGCTTAGGCGAGTATAAGGGGACCCCAATCTCATTCAGCCAAGACCCGAAGATAGCACCCATTCGGTTAAAACCACGTCGAGTCCCATTCGCACTAAAGGCGAAAATCGATGAACAACTCGA
>BHEV01006700.1:0-13718 GCA_004319985.1 Emydocephalus ijimae | reverse complement strand
TGGAAAGAGGTTTAATGTATTTAATGGTTAATGATGGTTTGTTTGTCTTTAAAATCAATAAAAAAAACTTTAAAAAAAAACAAAAAAAACTGTATAACAAAACAGAAAGTAGAATTAGAAAACATAATGGGACTGCAAATAGTAAAAAAGGTGAAATACTTTGGAATTTGGATATCACATAGATGCTCATCACTAAAAGAGGACAATGATTTACAATTGGGCTGGCATGAATTTTTATGGTTTAAAGAAAATAAGGTACATGGATATTTTAGGAGACACTACATTAGGGATGCTTTATTAACAGTATGAGAAAAAATAAGAGATTATCACTATATGAAAATACCAGTCTTGTTATCAACATTAGAAGCTTTTACATATCCACAGCTTTTAAAAAAGGAACACATTATTAGATATGAAGAAATTTTAAATGAAAAGGGTGAACTCAGAACAAAGCAAGAATTAGAGTTACAAGGGATAAAAATGAATTGGTATTCGTATTTGCAAATACATACAAGGTATGAGAAAGATATTAAGATGGCTGGGTTTTATAAGGAATTGACTGAATTGGATAAAATCCTAACAGGCACTGAACAGAAGTTGATTAAAAAATTATATGGTTACTTACTAGGAGTGAAATTAGAAGAACAAGTTAAAGAATTAATGATTGTATGGGGGAAAAACTTTGGATATGGAATAGACTTGGATAAATGGCTATGGTCTAGAAACTATAAATTAACTATGTCAACAGATCATACTACCATATGTGGTGGACATGCACAGAAGCTAAAAAGTATTGGACTAGAATACATATGTAGCTGGAGAAAATGATAAAACAACCTATAGATTTAAAACCAGAGATTTTTATTGGGAATTTTGCCTGAGAGTTATAACAAAGAGTTAACCTACTTGATTATCAATGTATTAACAGCAGTTAGGATTGTATTTGCACAAAATTGGAAAAATGAGAAAATTCCAATGGATGAGGAAATAATTAAGAAAATAATGGAATGTCCAGACATGAGTAGATTGACAGTGGCAATTAGACAACAAGAGGAAAAAGATTATTATAAAATTTGGAATTTATTTTATGAATGGCTAGATAGAAGAGTAAGAAATTGAAATATGTAAGTACAGTATAATATCTAGTACTGATAATTGAATGAGTTAGACAGAGTAAGAAAATAAATGTGAAATATATTATTGAAAGTCAATAAATATGTTAAGGCTAATATAATAAGTGCTATATGTGATATAAAATACTGATTAGAATGATTATAAATATATATAAGTAAAATATGTATGATAATGTTATTATGTGCACAAAGAAATGTGTACCCAACTGACACGCTGATGAACAGAAAGAAGGTTTTATTTATTTGTTTTTGTTGCTGTTATACAAATAAAAACTTTATTTAAAAAAAAGAAATAGAATACAACAATGATGAAAACTGCCTTGAATGCAACTGGGTCAATGTAAAAGAGAGAAGAAATGACATTGCCATAGATGTATATTATAGGCCACAAAACCAAACAGAGGAAATAGATGAACTTTTTGCTAGACAGTTAACTAAGGTATGTAGTAAGGACATCATAATAGTAAGGGGCAGGGGTGGGATTCAATTTTTTTAACAACCAGTTCTGTAGGCATGGCTTAGTTGGTGGCATGGCTTGTTGGTCATGTGACTGGTGGACGTGGCTTGGGGGTCATGTTATTGACTGGGTGTGGCCAACTCAATATCACTCACATCAAGGCATGCATCTCCTCGCCTGGCCTCTCATAACTGTGGGGATGCTGCAACAGTCGTAAGTGTGAAAAATGGTCATAAGTCACTTTTTTCAGTGCCATTGTAACTTTGAATGGTCACTCCACATAAGCAAAGTACCAGCAAAGGAGGGGAAAAAAACTCCAGAGATGTTCCTGAGGCAGGAAGTCTAGTCCTGTCAAGAATGTAGTAAGGGTTAATGGAGAGGCAGTTTCTGTAGCAACACCAGAATGTTTCCTTCCTGCCTTCCTTACAGGATTAGGCCAGTAATTTCTTCTAACAACCAATTCTCCAAACTGCTTAAAATGTTAACAACCAGTTCTAGCAAATAGGTGCAAACTGGTAGAATCCCACCCCTGGTAATGGGGGATTTTAACTACCCTGACTTCAACTGGGAGTCACACTCTGCATCAAGTAGAAGATCAAATGGGTTCCTGACAAATCTAGCAGACAACTTTATCTTCCAAAAAGTAGAAAAGGTAACTAAGGGATCAGCCATATTGGACTTAATTCTCATTTACAGAGATGAAATGATAGAAGGTGTTGAAGCTACAGACACCTTGGGAGGGAGTGATCATGCAATACTGAAATTAAACATTATGTAAGCACAAGCAATAGAACAAAGTCAGAGTTTTGGATTTTAGGAGAGCTAATTTCAATGAAATAAGAGAGAGCTTGGGAAGGATTCCATGGATGAGAATCCTCATGGGAAAACAATTCAAGAAGCTTGGGAAACTATGAAAAGTGAGATTATAAAAGTCCAGTCAACTACAGTACCAGTGAAGAAGGAAAATAATAGCTCTAAAAGAAACCAGCATGGCTGTACTCTCTGATAAATTGAAAGACAAAAAAGACAAGTATAAAAAGTGGAAAGAGGAGCACATAACTAAGGCAAAATATGAGCAAATACTCTGAGCTTGCAAAGATGAAATGAGGAAAGCTAAAGCTCATAATGAACAAAGGCTTGTGACAAAAGTAAAGAAAAACAAAAAAAGCTTCTTCCAGCATATTAAAAACAAGAAAAAGGTCAAGGAAACAAATGGTCTATTCATGGGAGAAAGTGGCAAGATTGTGAGAAACAACAGGGAGACAGCAGAACTAAACTCATTTTTTTCATCTGTCTTTATACAAAGGAAAAAAAACAGTCCAACGTATCAAAAAATAATCAAGCAATGAATCAGAGAACACCTAGAAGCAAACAAAATAATAAGCGAAAACCAACATGGGTTTGTCATGCCAGACAAATCTAATTGCATTCTTTAAGTGCCAAAATTAATGGACCAGAAGAATGTTGTCAACATAATTTACTTGGACTTCAGTAAGGCTTTTGATAAAGTAGACCATAACCTACTACTTGATAAGATAGAAAAACGTGGGTTAGACAGCATCACCACCAGATGGATCCCCTAACTGGCTGACCAACCTCACTGAATGTGTAGTCCTCAGTGGAATTGCATCTACATGGAAGAAAGTATACAATGGGATGCTGCAAGGCTTTGTTTTAGGCCCAGAACTCTTCAACATCTTCATCAATGATTATGATGAGGGTATAGATGGGACACTCATCAAAATTGTGGACAACACCAAGCTAGCAGGAATAGAAACTCCGGAAGATAGGTTTAAGATACAGAAGGATCTTGACAGAGTTGAACATTGGGCACTACCTAACAAAATGAAATTCAGTGGTAACAAATGTAAGGTTCTACATTTAGGTAAGAAAAACAAAATACACAGGTACAGTATATCATTCAATGGTAGTAACTATGAGAGGGATCTTGGAGTCCTTGTGGACAATTATTTGAATATGAGCCAGCAGTGTACTGCAGTTGAAGCTGCCCAATACAGTTCTAGGCTGCATAAACAGGGATAGAATCAAGATCACATGACATGTTAATAACACTTGATAATGCCCTGGTAAGGACACATTTGGAATACTGCATCCAGTTTTGGTCACTGTTAAGTATTGCCAAATATGGCCATAGAGTGAAGTCGGCTAACAGACTCCATTCATTGGCCCAGCCACTGGTGAGAGAATTAAAGCCCTGTCAGTGGCTGAAGTCTTGGACAGCTCCGGCTACAAAAGCCAGCACCAGCCACAGCTGAATGGCTTTTTCTTAACTGGAGAATGAAAGAGTTTTACCTATTCCTACTGTGTCTTGCCTCTTATTTCGCGGACCCATCTAATAGTCACCATGATTTTAAAAAGATGGTTGAGACTCTAGAAAGAGTGCAGAGAAGAGCAACAAAGATGATTAGGGAACAGGAGCCTAAAACATATAAAGAACAGTTGCTGGAATTGGGTATGTCTAGCTGATGAAAAGGACTGGGGGTGACATGATAGCAGTTTTCCAATATCTCAGGGGTTGCCACAAAGAAGAGGGAGTCAAGCTATTCTCCAAAGCACTTGAGGGCAGGACAAGAAGCAAAGGGTGGAAACTAACCATGGAGAGAAGCAACAGTTAGAACAATTAATTAGTGGAACAACTTGCACCCAGAAGTTGTAAATGGCCCAACACTGGAAGTTTTAAAGAAGAGATTGGAGAATCATTTGTCTGAAATGGCATAAGATTTCCTGCCTAAGCGGGAGTTAGACTAGAAGACCTCCAAGGTCCCTTCCAACTCTGTTATTCTATCAGGAGATTAGAGGAAGACTAATATTCAGTCTGCTTATACATTTTGAGCAGACAAATTCAGTCTGCTTATACATTTTGAGAATGTCTCCGTTTAGAAATCCATTATATCCTATTGACTCAAGCAGTGATTCTTTACTTTTTGAGAAGCAGACTTGACAGGTAATATAACAAATTTGGAAAACCAAAGTGGAAAATTAATGAAGATGAGAGAAATAGTTCAAGTAGCTAAGAATAGGACATTGGTCTTTTGGTTCCTTTAAAATTAAAAGAAGGAATCATGGAGATTTGAAAGGATCACTTTCTCTTTTGGTTTTGAAAAAAGAGGTTTTGAATCTTGGAGAATATTCCACTTGTAAGTAGGTAGAAAATAGATGTATAAAATTGTTCAAGATGTAAGAATAACTAGGCAAGAAGGCATAATATAAACGTAAATAATGTCCATAATTCTTTGTTTTCCATTCCATAGCCAAGAGAGGAATTCTCTTTTCAAGGTTTTTATCTCCTCTTGAGCATCTTTTAAGAGTAAATTGCTTCAGTGCTCTTGTGCCCTCTTTTCACCCCAAGTATGATAAAAAGTTTTACTTCTAGACACTTGATAGTCCTTTGGGAAGTTGTTTCTAAATGCTCTTTCCTCCCTCCACCTTTCCAGAATAGTTTCTATTAATGGAATATTTCTGAACATTTCTTTCATAAAGTCTCCCTATTGGAAAATAACAGGCTGCAATACACAAAGAAAATGTGTCAATGTGAAGTTAAAGAAATCTGATTGAGCAGCAGATATTTCTAGCTCTATGTACTGTATATCACTGACTAGGAGAATGAAATACACATGGATGTTGCTGCATGGATAGTAGGAATTATGCTTTGACACATATGACAACACATTTTCCCTACTGATAAATAATTATGCATGGAAGCTCTAAGCAAGCCTTGAATCTTAAAATGGATGAAGATTTGCTCTCTCCTGAAGTTTATGTGATCTATGCATATAAGGGGAATCAATACAAAGGGACAAAACGTGCAATTCCAAAGTGCATTTGATTTCCCCAAAATTGGACATGACCCATTACCTCTTTAAATCAGCTACTGAATTATAATATTCCAGAAAGGCAGATTATTATTAAACACAGGGGGAATAACTGCATTAATTCAATTTAAGGAATTTAATTGATTTTTAAGTAAAATTTAGTTTCTGCTCAGCCTGTGTCTATTTTTGTTTTGTAGCCTGCTGAAACTAAGTAGGCATCTGCAAGAAAAGTATTTGATTACACCCTGACATTTTTACCAATCTGAAATCCTTTGGCTGAGTTGATTTAGAAATGTTGTATTTCCCCAGTTAACAAAGTTTTGAGAGTTATAATAAAAGAAAGAGCATCAAACTAGAGAAAGCTGGTTCAACATAGATTCATTATTGATTTAAAGGTAGTCTTCTACTTATAACCATAATTAGGTTAGAATTACAGTTGTATGTTGTGCTAGTTGTTAAGCAGGTCATCATATAACTGTGCCTCATTTTACAACTTTTGTTGAGCAGTCATTAAGCAAATCCATTATCCACAATGGTGATTTTTGCTGGAAACCAAAAATAAAATCTAGTTTCTGGTAAAATTGTGGGGGACAACAGATTTTGTCTGAACCCGGGCAAAACTGAATGGCTTTGGGTGCATTCAGCTTCAAGATCCAAGACTTTAACATTCTCAGTTTGGATGTGGTTGCACTTTCCAGACAGACACAGTCCATAACTTGGGAATTTTTCTGGATTCATGACTCCTGCTCAAAGAGCAAATGGCAGCTTGGAGAACTTTACACAACTTTGCATTACTGCCACTTGTACCCCTTCCTGGATCAGAAGTCCCTTTACTCAGTCATTCAAAACCTGGTCATCTCACACCTGGACTATTGCAATGCTTTTTACATGAGGTTACTCTTTAACTAAATAAAACAATACTAACATACATTTGGATAGTGGAAAAAAGCAAGAATAAGCCTGAAAAACATTGCAAGACTCCAAAAAAAGAGGGGGCTTTGGGTTGCCAGATTGGGAATTATATTATCTTGACTTTCACATAGGTGAAAGAATGGATTAATTTGAGGCATAAAATACTATTAACCTTAGAGGGACATGGCCTTCAATTAGGTTGGTATGCTTTCTTATGGTATGGGAAAAATAAGATACATAACTATTTTCAAAGACATTATATTAGAAATGTACTACTATCAGTATGGGTAAAAATTAAAGAACAACACTATTTGAAAATACCAGTCGGCTTTCCACAATGGAAGCATTGATATACCCTAATGTTACCAATATGGAAAAATTATAAGATATAAAGGTATTTTGTTTTTTTTTGTTTTTTTTTTGTTTTCAAATTTTAAAACATAAAAAAAACTTTATTCATTGCTATCAATATCAAGACATCTTTTGCATCTGTTCACATTTTTCAGTCTATGTATTTACTTATGATGTAAAGGTATTTTGAATGAAAAGGGAGAAATAAAAACTAAGCAAGAATTGAGTAGTCAAGGGATGGATATAGCATGATGACAACTACAACAACCATTCTAAGAACCAGAAAAAACGCCCTCAAATCCCTCATTGGTGTCACCATCACCCTCAGATCTGAGATCCGTAGAAGGCATGCTTAGTGTGGAAAAATCGAGCAATGCCTCAAACATGCAGATGATGCAGACAATCTTACTTGCAATACAAGAGACAATGATGAAAATGCAAGAATCAATGACCAAAAATCACAAAGAGAGGAAGAGTGAGATCGGGGAGATGAAAGGCGACATACATAAACTTGACAATAGAATTGGTATAATACATCAGACAATTGAAAAAGATGAACAAAAAATAAAAATGGTCAAAAACAGAACAGAACAGACAGAAAAGAAAAGAAATTGGAATCAGTAGATAAAAAATTGATGGCAATAAACAAAGGAATCAATTATACATTTGGAAATGGAACAAGCAGCTTTCTACTTACATTTTCAAAATGAAACGGAAAATAAAGATTTGAAAACAATTATGTCAGAACTGATAGCAGAAGCTACACAAATGAACAGTCAAAAAATGCAAAATGAAATAGACAAGATATACAGGGTGTATACGAACTATGCTAGACTCCATAAGCAACTGAGAGTTCATATCAGTTTCGCAAAGAACTGGATAAATGGCAGAAATTGTGGAATAGAAATGTTAAATTAACCATGTCAACTGCACATAAAGAAAATTTGTATAAAATGTTTTATAGATGGCATTTTTCACCAACAAGATTGGCAAAAATGTTTAAAGACAGGTTTGCTAAATGTTGGAAGTGCAACCAGACACCTGGTTTGTATTATCATATGTGGTGGACATGCTCCTAATTATGCCCAAAGGCAAAAAAAAAAATTGGATGAAAATACGTACCTAGTATAAATAATAAAACAGCAAATTGATTTGAAACCAGAAATATTTTTGTTGGGCATTCTGCTAGAAAAATTGATAGAGGGAAAATATATTTGATTTTGCATGTATTAACTGCAGCCAGAATTGTATTTGCCCAACTATGGAAGAGCAAAGAGATCCCAACAAATGAGAGTGTAATTAAAAAAATATTAGAATGTGTAGAAATGGTCAGATTGATGCTTACAATTAAAGAAAAAGAAGGAACTGCATATTTCTTACATGGGACTTATTTTACCAATGGTTAGATAATAAAAACAGAAGTTAGAAATATGGGGATACAAAAAGGACTAATGTTATAAAGGAAATTTATTAAAGTAGACAAGTAAATATTATCATTATTATAGAATTAATATTATTGTAATGAATGTTATTGTAAACATTTTGATTAGATTTCCTAAAAATAATTGTACCCAGACAACACATTTGATTGAAATTGAATTTTTACATGTTATATAAATATAACAATTAGAAAAGTAGAAAAAAAATACCGAGACAAGAAATAGATAAGATAAGATAAGAACTTTATTGTCATTGTACAAGTACAACAAAACTGTGGATGCACCCCAGCAACTGTTCGCAATACAATAAAACCAGAGCACTTAAAGATGAAGATAAGAAAAATAGAGTACCTGCATCTCCATTTGCAATTAGAGAGTACAATATCTACGAATATACACAAAATATAAATCCAACACTGACTGTGATGCTTTGCCAAGTGAAATACACAAGAGATGGATTGTACTGTAATATGTTATCATACATCTGAATGAGGTATTGCGATTTCACATCTTTTCACATCTTAATAAGGTAGTGACTTTGTATTTATTTGCAGTTCGGATGGCCCAGGGAAAGAAACTATTTGTGAGTCTAGTGGTGCAGGATTTTATTAACCTATTATTTATTAAAGCACCGTCCAGACAGCAGCAAGTCAAAAAGATAATTGCCAGGGTGTGAGGGGTCTTCTATGATGGCCTTGATTCTGCTTTGGCAGTGGGACCTGGCTAAGTCTTCCAGGGAGGGCAGAGGGCAACTAATGATCTTTTGAACTGTGTTTATCACACTCTGTACAGTTTTCCTGTCCTCAGCTGAGGAGCCACACACCCAGACAGTATGTCAGAGTGCTTTCCACAGAGACTTTATAGAAAGCTAGCAACAGCTTCTTATCCAGATTGTTTTTCCTGAAAACCCACAGGAAGTGCAGCCACTGCTGAGCCTTCTTCACAATGGCCTTGGTATTAGGGGACCAGGAGATATCAGCTGAAATATGGATGCCAAGGAATCTGATCGTAGGGACAGTTTCCACTCATTCTCTGTTGATGATAGGTGGGGTGTGGTCCTGTCCATGTTTCCTGAAGTCCATAATCAGTTCTTTGGTTTTATGGACATTCAGTGACAGATTGTTCTGTGAACACCAGACAGACAGGTTCTCTACTTCTGCCCTATATACCATCTCATCCTCTCTGGAGATGAGACCAATCACGGTTGTTTCATCCACAAACTTTATGATGGTCTTTGTTGTGTGTCTTGGTGAGCAATCAAAAGTGTACAAGGCATATAGCAGAGGACTCAAGACTTCACAACCCTGGGTGGAACAGTACTGAGTGTAATAGTGGAAGAAAGGTGGGGGCCAAGTCTAACAGACTGTGGTCTATTTGTCAAAAAGTTCTTAATCCAGGAGCACATTGGGGTGGGGACCTGCAGATTATACAGTTTAGTTACTAGTATATCTGGGATGATAGTGTTAAACGCAGAGCTGTAGTCCACAAAATAGTGGGAAGGCTGGATTTGGTATCTAATGGTGTGCAGAAATTCTCTGACAAGCCAGGCAGAGAATATTTACTATGGCAGCATATCTTCATGAATACAGTTCATGATGAAGAGTTGTGGCCAGCTGAAGAGCTCAGACATATGATAGCATCTACTCATCCCAACCAAGTAACCAGTCACTGCCCTTAGGCGAGCTTGGGATATGCTCAATCAGCAGTATGGCACATCTACATTGATGGAGTCCTTGGTCTTGGATCATATCAATGACTTCCCTGACATAAGTCTCGGTGAACCTCGCAAGCTATGAAAATTCTCTGCCATCCTTACACAGCTGTGGACAGCACAAGAAGATCCCACCTTGTTTGGACTTATCTGTCTTGACCAGCTCAGGATGCAAAAGCCTATCATTCAAAAACTACCATGGCAGCTAAGTGAAGTGTTGTGACTTGGAGGTTTGAGCCTGCTATGTTGGAGGATTTGGAATTGCCTTCCTCCCCAGGACTTTCCTCTTCGGCAAGACCTTCGTCCCTGGTTGTGCCTCAGGTGTCGATAATCAGGAGGGCGTATCAGAGCCTCTGGCTGAGGAATGTTGGTTTGATGTGACGCAAAGATGCAGGCAAATGCATGAGATGCAATGCAGAAAGAATGGACAAATCAGAGACTGAGATGAGGGACTGACACGCCCCACAGGGAATAAAAGTGGGTGTGTTAGCTCTGGGTTCTGGTTCGGGACAACGTGTTAATTTGTGAGAGAAGCTTCGGAAGATTTTGTGTGTGGTGATAGCTTGTGATTTATGTTCCTGCTTTATTATCGGACTTGGCAGACAGCTTCTGTGAGACTGCCAAGAACTTTCTCAGCTCAAGGAATTTAACCCTGTCATTACTGGACTTGTTTGCTTGTTTATATTCATTTGGAAATTTGGACTTCTCATCTCCTTTGCACAGGTGAGACGTAACAGTGAAGCATGGATCAAGTTATCTGCTAGGGGGGGATCCCCCCTTCCTGTTCTTGAAGAATTTGTTGCCCACCAAATGAAGCTATGCAATGACCCTCAAAGTCTCAGCATCAGAAAAAAATGGCTCCCAGCTGCCAAAAAAAGCCAGCTAGAACTCTGGCTTGACCAAGAGTCCATCACCAACTGCAAAGGGGAAAAACCTTTGCATCTAGGCATAAAACAGAGGCTACTGCTTTGCCCACAAAGAATATAGATGAGCAGTGATCAGAGATGGCTCAACATAAACCTCTGAAAACAAAGAAAGATCTGATCTGTCCACTCCACAAGTCCTGCTCTGAACAAGTGCAGAGAATTCAGAAAGAAGTCCCTGGATGAAAGAAAAGCTTTTATCAGGGAGTACAAAATATTCTACAAGTACTGTGAATCTACAGAACACATGACCAAAGCTTGCACAGCTAAGGTGCAATGCCACCTATGCAAAAGTGAGAAGCACCCAGGCACCCTGCATCCAGATTCTGAGTCACCATAATGGGCAACTCCTACCCGTCCTCCGACCAAGGAGCCTCAGCATGGCACCAAAGTGCACCCAGAGGCAGCCATGAGTGCCAATTTCATGCCAGTATGTGTGACCTGCCATCCCCTCACTCATGCCACCAGATCTGCTTAGCTAAAGTCTATCCCACTGGACATGAAGAAGCCGTGAAGATGTTTGTAATAGTGGATACACAAAGCAATAACTCATTAGCCAGGTCAACATTCTTCAACCTCTTTGATGTCCAAAGTGAGGTAACATGCTTCACAATATCAATGATATCAATGTGCACTGGGCCACAGTGCACAGTGGGGAGGATAGTCCCTGGAGTCTGCATAGAATCATTAGATGGGAGTTCACGGTTCCCACAAGCACCATTGCTAGAATGGAATGCCTTGTCAAATACTTGCAGTCAGATTTCAACATCAGAGATAGCAAGCACCACACCTCACCTGAGGCACATGGCTGATCACTTTCCTGCCCTAGATCCTGAAGCCAAAATCCTGCTCTTGTTGGGAGTGGATGCCCCTGGTACTTTCGCTTGCCATGGAATGGTCAGAGGCTCAATAGGCTCCCCACTTGCCCTCAAGACAGAAGTCAGATGGGTCATCTCAGGAATGGTTTGTGTCAATTGGCTGCAGGCCCCAACTCAGGTGAATGTCTTCGTGACTTCCATTCTCAGTAAATGGGAGAACATCCCACTTGAAATCATCCCAAGAATACTTCACGCTTTCGACAAACAACCCTGTTTTAGGAGCAACAGTGTTCCAGAACAGCAAAGAAGACAAAGACAATAATAGAGGACAAAGAATTTCTGTAGCTCATGAATAAGGAACTTCAACAGGATGCCATTGGGAGCTGAGTAACCCCACTACCCTTTTGGTATATTCCGGCAGCACCTGCTAAACAACCATGAGCAAGCTCTCTCTTGCCTAATCAGTCTGAGATGAATCCTAAATCGGAAACCCAAAGTGAAGGCTCACCTGGTGGGGTTAATGGATAAGATGGTCCAGCACAGCCTTGCTGAGCTTGCCCCACTCCTAGGAAAAGATTAAGAATGCTAGTACCTACCATTATTTGGAATGTACCATGCACAAAAGCCAGGTCAGATATGAGTAGTTTTCGATGCCAGTGCACAGTTCCAAGGCCTCTCTCTGAACAAGCGACATTCATGTCAACTTTGACATGGAAAAGGTGAAACTAGCACCACAACAAGGTCACACCATACCAAGATTGGAATTCTGCGGTGCCCTACTGGCTGTAGAACTCACAGATCTGGTAACGAAAACAATAGACCTTGAGCTACAACCCACCACCTTCTATACAGACAGCAAGGTGTTTCTGGGCTACATTCACAACCAATGCAGACACTTCTATGTCTACGTAAGCGATAGAGTGGAAAGGATCAGAAGATCTTCAAGTCCTGAGCAGTGGAGGTTTACGCCAACAGACTAGAACCCAGCGGATCATACTGCACAGTCTATCCCTGCATTCCAGTTGGCAGAATCAACTTGGCTAAAAGATCCTGAGTTTTTGGCTCACCTAGACACCCTGATGTCACAGAGGCCAGAACACCATGAGCTTCTAGACCCAGATCAAGATGCCGATGTTTGACCTCAGATTCCCAGCAAATCGCTCAGACAGGACAAGATGATGACCATGCAGGCCACATGCTTGTCAACAATGGTCAAAGAGACAGAAAAACTGCCCTTTAACCATCCCCTAGAATCACTTCACTTCAAATGCTTCTCCAGATAGAGACCTCTCATATTGGGTGTAGCAGTGATTGTCCATTTCCTGCTTCACGAGACAAGCTTCCCAGACAGCTATCTCCAAGCAGAGAGATAAATTCTATGAAGTGTGCAACAAGATGCATACCCATAGAATTCAAGAAGCCTATCTGAAGTCTAGTCCATTTCTCAAGCTGACCCCATTCCTTGAGAGTCACAATTTACTTCGAGTAGAAGTGGCATCTAGATAAGGCTAAAGTAGCCCCAAATATCAAACACCCTGTCATCCTTTCCGCTCATCAACATGTGACAAGTCTACTGGTCCAATACCACCATGAAATCATCCACCACCAAGGTTGGCACTTCACAGAAGGTGCCATCATAGCTGCTAGACTCTGGATTGTGGGAGCCAAGAGGGGCATCATGCTCTTTTGCATAGGTACCTGCATTGTTGCAAACAACAGGTTATGACACAACACCAGCTGATGGCTGACCTGCCACCCAAGTGTCTTAGTCCCAGATCACTATTCACCAATATAGGTCTAGACGTCTTTGGCCCTTGGCCTATGACTGCCTGTCGGACCACAGGTGGTCAAACTTTGGGCCGTTCTCTTCACATGTCTTAGCATTCAAGCTTTTCACATTGAAATCATCAAATCTATGGACACTTCCTGCTTTATCAATGCTCTAAGAAGGTTCCGAGCCTACGGAGGCCCAGTCAAGGTATTTAGATCTAACCACAGAATGAACTTTGTAGGAATCTGCAAGGAACTGTAGATCGATGAAGACACTTATCTCAATTCAGCAATTTTTTTTTTTTGAAACAAATTTTATTGATTTTAAAAAACAAACAAACCATTATTGACCATTAAATACATTAAACCTC
>BHEV01006698.1:0-20015 GCA_004319985.1 Emydocephalus ijimae | reverse complement strand
GCTTTTCCAAACCTGGCTTTTATCCTCTTGAGGGAGGGGCCATTACCTTGCAGCCTTACTCCCGAGTCACCTGTGCTGCTGCAATTGTTTTTTCCTCCAAGCAATCTTTCGTGCACGTGCACTTGGTACAGGCTCTTCAGAAACCTCCTCATCACTGCTGCCAGCTCCCACAATCCCTGAACGCAGCAGTCCATTCCTTGATGGTCCTGGCCCCTCATCGGAGTCCTTGCTCTCCTCAACCATCTGTACCTGCTGCCAGCTAACCACAACACTGGTCATGAAATAATCCTGCATTAAGTTGTAGGTTGGGAAGAAGATAAGTGAAGATATGTGCTGGTGTATGAAATGCAACACAATATCCTACAAATCTCTGTGTTGTTCAGATACCATATTAATATGCAAATATATTCTGATCTATAGAAGTAATCTTTTAGAAAGTATATGTTCAAAGGAAGGCTTTGCACATTCTCAGATACAAGAGAAAAATTGTCCAGAGATGAACAAGAATTGAATTATGATGAAATAGACGAGACAATGTTGGTAATATACCAAAAAAACAAGAGAAAAACATGTAGAATAATGAGTGTATGTGTATACTCAAGCTGGGATATTTAGATTACAAATTTTGAAAAGGAAAGACTGCAAGTAAGCAAGGATTTCGGGCTGCTTTCCAAAAAAAAAAACATAACAGCTGATGTGTAACAAAATCTAACCAAACTTTGAACCAAATTGCTCTGGATAAACATATGGAATTATCCAGAAATTCAAATAAAAAGCTACAATTTTTCCCTTGCCGCTGTAACTGGATTGAATTGCAATATGTATGTTTTCTTGAAGCCAGTGGTGGGACTGCTTGTAGCCATGTGCATTTGACAACGGCATCTTTTATTTCCAGTCTACAGCTTGACTAAGTTTATATGTGCTTGGCTTCATCCATGGTCCTCATTAGAGTTTTTTTATATTCAAGAAAACAGTGGCATTTATGAAAGAAATGAATAAAATGGAAAATGCTCTACTATCCTCCTGAGTCCATTTAAGCTAAACTTCTTGCTTAAGTGACACTAAATAGAGGACTAGCATTTTATGCAAGCTTTCCCTAGAACTGATCCACCTTAATTCTGGTACTTTGGAAGGTCTGGTGGCCCAATAATCAAGAACTTCATTAGAGACGTTGGAATTATTGTCATTAATTTATAAACTGTAAATTTTCATTTTAATGATGTACACTGAAAAAAATGAATGAGGCAGGAAAGTAAAGGAAATGAACAGTGAATAAAAAGGTACCAGCAGTTAATTATGGAAATGAGGACACTATGGATATATTTTAGGAATCACTGCTTTAACAGGAAAATCTGTTTCTGCAATTTCACAGTCAATTATTGTTTTCATACATTTGCTGCATGTTATTCAGATATTTATATATATATGTGAATCTGTATGAGTCTTATCTATCCAACTATCCATCTATTCATATACATACATACAGTACATTGTATGCATGCATATATTTTCCTCACATTTTTATTTCCATGAAGCCCTTGTGTTAGGGTTAAATCTAATAGTTTCATTGTACAAAACATATCATGGCACCTGCCACTGCGATAGTCACTTTCCATCAAACTAATTTACTTTCTTCATCTCAGGGCTATATATCTCTACTCAGCCAAAGTAATACTACATTTACTATATAATTTCCAAGTAGAACTATATTGGGAAAGCTAAGGGAAAGCCAAGGGAAATAATCAAACCATTAAAAAGTGAAAGTTAGAATAGTTTGGACATGTGATGTGACAACCAGAAAAACACAGCATACTTCACTTAATCCTCCAGGGAAAGATTAAAGGCAAACAAGGTCTAGGCAGAAGAAGAACATCATGGCTTCAAAATCTAAGGGATTGGTTTGGACAAAATTCAGCAGCACTTTTTCGTGCGGCTGTTGATAAAAGCCAATATGATGTCCAATGACGGATATGAAGGAGGAGGAGGAGGAGGAGGAGGAGGAGGAGGAGGAGGAGGAGGAGGAGGAAGAAGAAGAAGAAGAAGAAGAAGAAGAAGAAGAAGAAGAAGAAGAAGAAGAAGAAGAAGAAGAAGAAGAAGAAGAAGAAGAAGAAGAAGAAGAAGAACTGTATAGTGTAACTTTGTTCCTTTAGAGCAGGAGTGTCAAACTCAATTTCACTGAGGGCCACATCAGAGTTGTATTTGACTTGGGAGGGGCAGGGGGCATGGCTAGTTGGCATAGACAGCTTGACATCACTCATATTTGGGGGGCCCTGTGGCCCGAGTGCGCTGTCAGTGAAAATGAATTCCTGAGCTCCATTTTCGGCTTCCTGCAATTCTGCAGCTCAGAAGGGTCACACACAGTCCTCATGAGTTCCATTTTTGCTGGTAGAGCCTCCATTTCCACTGGCAGGTGCAGGCCAGTCCTTCACTATTTCCAGGGCAGCCCATGGACCAGATCTAAGTACCCCACAGGCCAGATCTGGCCCACGGGCCTTGAGTTTGTCACCTCTGCTTTAGAGACAATTTGGTCTAAAGAAGATAGTCACGGAAGCCAGACGAGTGAAAATAAATACAATTATGAAGTAAGCCTTTATGGAGGGTTTTTGGTCTAAAAATATTTTATTCAGCTGACCTCATTCTACATAAACTAGGTTGTAACTCCATCATACTCCAGACAGTATTGATGAAAAAGGAACTCCTTTCATTAGGATTATTTTGGAAAGTCCTTCTTCGGCTAAGTTATAATCAGGCAGCCAAAATGCATTCCTCATGTATAGAATGGCAAATTAGCTCCATCTCCTTGCTGAAACACGTTCTCAGTTCTGCCTTTTGTGGAAATAGTGAGCTATCTGAAATATACAACTGTACATAAATATAAAAGGTCCCACACACCTCACTGTGGCCTGCTGGATTGCTCTACTTACTGATGTCTTGGAAGAAAAATTCAGAAGACTTCCTTAAAATGTCCAATTTTGTCCTGGTGCATCAAACTCAATTGAATCCCTAACTCACGTTTCATTATACTGCCTCTTCTACAGACATATTTGGACATTGCACCTCTCCTAGTGAATTCCCAAGATGTATGGACCTGTTTTATATCTAGTGATCAGTATAATCTTTTATCACTGGCAGTTGCCAGATTCTACTTTGGCTCTATTTAGAATCAAGAAGAGAAATACTTTGCACTTCAATTAAAAAAAATCCTAACTCTTTCTGTCTGTTCCTTTCTTGGCTCTTAAACAATGATAAAAGCAACAGGAAGAAAACAAGGTTTTTCTTTTTCTTTTCTTATTTTTTCTGAGTTTTGATTGATGACTGAATTGAATAAATGAGTATTCTGTTAATTAATTGATTAGCATGTTTAAGCCATTACTATTGAGTCCATCCACTTTGTTTCTGGTCAATCTTTTCTTTACCCTGCCATTTTTTCTAGCATTATAGACTATTGCAGATAGTTAGTCTTCGCATAATGTGTTCAACATTGATAATTTAAGCATTTGCGCCTTGACTGGCAATTCTAGGTTGATTTGTACAATGACCCATTTCTTTGTTTCTATCTATGGTGTTCTCAGGATTCTTCTTCAATACCAACATTCAAAGGTATCAATATTCTTCCTAACTTTTTGCAATTATACTGAATGCATCAGTAACAATATTTTTTTCTAAGGCCACTTTGATCACCTGGCATCCCCTTTTCCATCCAAGATTTAAATATCTATTGTATAATCCTAAGGAGTATTTTGCTTGCATGTAAAATTAAGAGTATTATTCAATAGTTTGTAGACTCTTAAGTGCCCTTTCTTTGTATTTTTGTGTAGACTAATATCTCGTACTATGTTAGCCATTGTGTTCTCCAGATTTCCTGACTTAATTTGATTAGAATAATATATTCTTTTTCTGTTGCTTGCCATATTTCAATAGGTGATCCATCAATTCTTATAGCTTTCCAATTTAGAAATGGTAAAATGACTTTATCTAGTAATACTAGAGGTTCTATAAATAGAGAATTTTTTTCTAAGGAATTTTGAATGTTGACATCTCTGGTGTATTATTTCAATAGCTCCTTTCATCTTTATTGGATCTTCTTTGAATCAGTTACTATCTGTCAATTGGCAAGCTTTAGCATACCAATTTCATTCTAAATTTGGAGATGTTTTAGAAGATTTTCTTTGTTTTCCCATGTCTGATTCAATCTTCAGTATATTTACAGATGCTACTGTAATATTGTTTCTTGTCTATTCCAATAGCACTCTGAAGTTGTTTCCTGAGATGTTTGTTTGCTTGGTTTTGGCTTTTCTTTTTTGGCAATCCTCTGTTGCTTCTGAAATCTAATTTGCTTTCTTCTGTTTCTTGATCTTTATCAGTCTTTCCATATTCATCCTTAATAACTGTTTTGATTTCATTTAAGTTCTTTTGGTTTCATACCAATGAGATTTGGGGCTTTAAGGGATAGTTAATGCTCTCCTTAAAAATGGGGGGGGGGGACACATATGCTAAAGGGAACTGTGGGAACTGGCTTTCTTCTTCTTTTAGATTTTAAAGTTGATCTACAATCATCTCTTGTAACATTTTTGCTGTTATAACCGAGTTCTTCCACCTTCTTGTGTTAATAATATAGCCAACTTGATTCCTGTTATTTGCAAGGTCCATGTTAAAGCTTGCTAATCCATATGCAGTGCACATTGAGCAGCAAATATAAAAATATAACCACAAATTGTAATTTGTATTGAATTGTATGGATTTCTATATGTAATGATACTTTACTCTTTGGGGATTGTGGAAATTGAGGATATTATATCTGTATATAATTTATTTCCTAGAATTTCACTGGGGAAGGGAACTCGATTGGTTGGCTCACAAAAAGTTGCTGTACTATTGTTTTGCTGGAAAATCTAAATGGCCCAAAGCATATACTGTACAATTAGATTTAAATTTACATTGTTTCCATGTTATTGTTTATTAGGACTTGCCTATTCTAGAAATATTACATTCTACAGGGAAGCTTTCAAGAACAGCAAATAGCTTTTCTGTTAAAATAAATTATAGAAGTTGTTCATGCTGTATACATTTTTCATATTTGTACATTTAGATTACTTACAGCAACTATGTTTTATCTCCAAACTGCCTAGCACATTGTTTGAGCACAACCCATGATAATGGTTTCTCTGTGGTTTTGTTTCTATGTTACCATATCATCTGAACAGTGCAGCCGTTTCTTCTTTCCAGAAAACTAGAGAAGGAGCTTAAGGTTTATTCCAAGTTTTCTTTTTTATTTCATAACTATTTATTTATTTCCATTATTTATTAAAAAATAAATGATTTTTATTTCTTTGTTATTATGTAAAAATCTTCTGTGCTATCCCGTAATCATGCCTTCTTTAGAAACTTCCCAAATTTATTTTCATTTAAAGTTAATTGGGAATTCAGTGTTGGGACTTATACATCACACCAATTCATGATTTGTTTTATCATGTTTTAATCAGTTATCTGGACTACTATGATTTACATACTGTATTAAATCTGAAATAAGAACCAGCAGAGTTATGGTTTAGTGTGGTGTGGGAATCCAGGTGCAATTTAAAAACACAACTAGTCTGTAAGTCATAAAATAGATATTTCCTTTTCATTAAAAAAAAAATCTACCAGTGCATTAAAGAGAGATTTGTGAGGTTTCACAAGGATTCTGTAGGGACCTCACAACCTCACATGAGGCTGCTGGATACTCATCAATGATTTAGATCAGGGGTGTCAAATTCGATTTCATTTAGGGCCACATCAGGCTTGTGTTTGACCTTGGAGAGCCAGAGTGGATATGGCCAGCTCAACATCACTCATGTCAGGGGTGCCTGTGGTGGCCAAGCATTCTGCCAGTGAAAACAGGCTCCTGAGCTCTGTTTTTGGCTGTGACTGCCTCCTGCAATCATCTGCCAGTGAAAACAGAGCTCAGGAGCACTGCAGGCAACTCTCCCAAGTTCCATTTTCACTGGCAGAGGCACTCAGGCCAGTCTTTCAGTGTTTCCAAGACAACCCTGTGGGCCAGAACTAAGCACCCTGAGGGCCAGATCCAGCCCCTGGGCCTTGAGTTTGAGACCCCTGGTTTAGATTAAGAAAGGAACTGGCTACTTATTTTGGTTTGGTCAGTAAGTAAGTAAATAAATAAAAAAATCCTATTTGAGTATATCTCTGCGTATACAACAGTGAGTATATGTACCCTGTTTCTCCAACAATAAGGCCTCCCCCAATAGGAAGTCCCAGCATGTTTTATAGGCATGAAATGAAATTATGCCCCTCCCCCCCAAATTAAGGCCTATGTTAAAACCTGCGAAATGGGGGGAATGGTGGAGGTGGGGTTGCCGTTAGGAAGTACCTTTGTTGCACACCCGGATATGGTGCTGCCTGCGTTGACCCCGATATGAAGTGCCCCACCGATGATAAGGTCAACATCCAAGCTGTCACCGGCCGCCCGAAGATGCAAGGGGGGGGAATTAAGTCACCCCTGAAAAGACGGCCTAGCCATTTTTTCGGGGCTCAAAAAGAAATAAGACCCAGCCTTATCATATGAGAAACACGGTATCTTCTTTTGCTTATATTGCAAGTAACAGGATGCTTGTTTGAATTTGGGAGTTAACCAGGGCCTGACATACATACTCCTTTTACTTAACTAGAGGTCCAAAGAGAACATCAGGGATAAAGGTTAGGCCAGCATGTAAAAAACAAAACAAAACAAAATGTTGACAGAAGAAAGTTGTGGCAAGCAGCCAAGAGCTATATGGATAAGTCCATGAAGTCACAAGAGATGAGTGTGGTTTTGTTTTGTTTTAAACATCTGTCAAAATATCCAGGGTTAACTAGTTTTGATTATATCAGGGCAAAATAGATCTCTTCAGTCCCTCAAAATGCTTTGGAATAAAGACAGGTTTAAAAAGCAATTTGCAACAAGTTCATTGGCCCATGTGATAAATACAACTATTGAATATTTCATTCACTTCTCAATGCACCAAACAACAGCAATGATGCTTTTCTTTTGGCTTTTGCTTGCAAGTTCCTGAAGCTAATCCTAAAGTATTTGTGCTATAGCTGTGAATTCAGTCCAGTGCCAGTAAGCATGTTAACAATTAAGCAGGGGCAGGTAGCTTAGAGTCTGTTTGATTTTGGGGTTAGCAAGTTGCCTAGACATGGAAAATGAGTGTTCCAATAGATGGCATACAGCTTCAAACAGCATTAAAAATCAGTTTTGATTCCTATTTAGGATAAATATCAAGCTTCTCTGAGGACAAAACTGTTCTGTGCATGGGCGCAAGGAATGGAGACGAGGCAGTGAACAGTGAACTTCAACTCTTTATTAATCATTCTGAACAGAGCAAAACCCTAGGGCAGCAGCAGCCCTTTTATAGGGCAGGCTGCTGATCTAGTAACCAATGAGAAACATGGAGTGTTAAACCCTTGAACCGATGAGAGTGGCTCGTTAACAGCCAATCAGATTCTCCTGAATGGACCAATCTGATATCACTATTATTGGCCAATCAGAAGCGCAGGATTAGAACCCTGCTTTTTCTAAAGGTTTGATAAAACTTTATTTAAGCGTTTTATTAGTTCATAACACCCCTTCCCCCCGGGTTCCATTTAAGGGGTGCGGTGACATAATCCCTGAGGTATGAAGGTTGTTTTGACTGTCTATTAGATTTGCACTGTCCCACCGGTTCCTGTCTGTAATCCGGTTTCGAAGGGACGTTTTGGGGCATATCAGGTACCAGTACCGGTTGTCCTCATTGGACAACTCGGTGCCGCTAATGTTCTCGTTGTTGTCCTCCGATCTTTGTGGGCTTGCTTCTGTTGAGGTATTCCTCTGTGGCGAGGACACTCCTCTCCCTGATTCTTCTTCATTTGTCACGCCTGATTGCTGACTTCCTTCGCTCCTGCTTTCCACCATCTCGAATTCGGTTTCTTCGACATCCCCTCCCCCCTCAGTTTGGGAGTCACCGGAGACGCGGAAACTGGGTTGTAGCCTAGAGCAAAGCTGATCTATATGGCGTTTCCATATTTTTCCATCGCAGGTTTTCACACGGTATGACCTGAGTCTGGTGGCTTGAATTACAGTTGCCTCAACCCACAATGGTTCACCGGAAAGGTTTCTGGCATTTTCCGCTAGATCCACAGGGTTTCTCTGGCTCATAAGACGGGTGAAGCCGGTCGAGGTGGGAACGGAGCTTGCGTCCCATCAATAGTTCAGCTGGAGTCTTGTTGGTGAAGCTGTGCATAGTGATGTGTTGGAGAAGGAGTATTCTGTTTATTTTATCTTCAATGTCCCCATAGTCCATTTTGTAGAGGGTTTTTTTTAACAAATTGTACCATGTGCTCGGCTCTTCCGTTAGCCGCAGGGCGCGCTGGCGAAGTTAGCGCATGGTGAATATCCCGGTCCGCTAAGTATTGTTCAAAGGGTAGAGCGGTAAACTGGGGTCTGTTGTCGGAGGCCAGAACGTCTGGTAGCCCATGCATCGCCAATAGCCTGTTCAATTTCCGGATGATGGACTCGGTTGTAGTACTCTTCATTTCGTGGATCTCGAGCCAGTTGGAATAGGCATCCACTGTTAGGAGGAACGTTTGTCCCTTAGTAGGTCCCGCAAAGTCAACGTGATGCGGGACCACGGTCCCCGGGGTGTTTCCCATTCTGTTGGAGTTGCTTTAGGTGGGGCACTGCTAACTTCTTGGCACTTTAAACAAGTCTTTACCCAGGTTTCGATCTGTTTGTCGATGCCCGGCCACCATGCGTAGCTTCGTGCGAGCACTTTCATACGCACGATACCGGGGTGACCGTCATGCAGTGTTTTTAATACTGCTCATTGTAACCGCTCTGGGACGACGACTCTATCCCCCCATAGGATGCAGCCTTTTTGCGAAAAAAGTTCTGTTTGCCGGTTCCTGAAGGGGGTGAAGTCGTCAGAGGTTTGTTCGACTGGCCATCCCTGTTTGACCCAGCTGAGAACTCGCGCTAAAAAAGGTCTCGTTTTGTTTCGATCGCAATGTCTCCAGCTGTTAGTGGCGGTGAATATAGCGTTTCAATCTGGAGTGTCGTAAGGGTTGGAGCTGGGTTGTCGATGGTTTCTGGAAGTGGGCACGGCTCAGTGCATCAGCGTGGGGAATGGCTTTCCCCAGCCGGTGTTGCAGTTTATAGTTGTACGCAGCCAAAAACTCCGACCAGCGAGTCATTCTAGGTGATAATATACAGGGGGTTGGCTTGTCTCCCACTATAATCCCCAGCAAAGGTTTGTGGTCGGTAACAATAGTAAAAACTCGTCCATATACATATTCATGAAACCATTTCACAGCTGATACAACAGCAAGAGCCTCTTTATCGATTTGACTATAGTTACATTCAGCCTTTGATAGGGTCCTTGAAAAATAGGCAATAGGGGCCTCACTACCGTTTGGTAACACATGGCTCAAAATGGCTTCTACTCCAAACGGTGACACGTCACATGTAATTGTTAAAGGCAAAGTCTCGTTATCCTGCATTAAAACAGCATCTGAGGTTAATAAGTTTTTCACTTGTCAGAACGCATGCTCCTCTCGGTGCCCCCAGACCCAGGTTGCTTTTTTGTCAAGAAGTCTATGTCGGGGCTCAACTACAGTTGCTTTGTGGGGCAGGAAGATGTTGTAAAAATTAATGAGCCCCAGAAAAGCTTGGAGATCAGTCTTATTTCTGGGTCTTGGGACGTTTTTGATTGCTTTTAGTTTGCAATTGGTGGGGNTTAAGGCCAGAGTCTTTAAATTTCTGGAGAACCAATTTAAGACACTTTTCTAGTATTTCTCTGTTCGGGGCAGCAATTAAAACATCATCAAAGTATGGTACGACCCCTTTGATCCCTTGCAAGAGTCTCTCAATCAAACTTTGAAAAATCCCTGGGGCTCCGCTCACTCTGAATTGGAGTCAGTTGCATTTAAAGGCGCCTCGGTGCGTAACGATCATTTGTGCCTCTGCTGTTTTTTTTATCTACAGGCAGTTGTTGGTACGCCTGTGCTAAATCCAATTTAGCGAAGACTTTTCCGCCCCCCAGGGAATGGAGAAGGTGTTGTACCACCGGCACCGGGTAAGCGTTCTGTTGAAGGGCATGATTCAGGGTGGCCCGGTAGTCCCCACAAATCCTTAACGATCCATCCGGTTTGATGGGTGTTACGATTGGGGTTTCCCAACGAGTGTGGTCTGTTGGTTCTAAAACACCCTGGGCTACTAATTTATCAAGCTGCTCGTCAATCTTTGGTTTAAGTGCAAAAAGTAGCCGATGAGGCTTAAGGCAGATGGGGGCTACTTCAGGGTTAAGATTAAATGATATCGGGGTCCCCTTGTACTCGCCTAGTTTGTTTGCAAAGACGTCCTGCAATTCCTGGATGAGGGCCTCCTCCCAGTCATCGCTTCTGGTTTGGTGAATGCCGGCTACCTCGATCCCGAGTGGGGCGAACCATTGAAGGCCTAACAAGCTAGGCCAATCACAGTCGACAACGGTCAATGGTAAAGATGCAGTACGATTTTTGAATGAGACCTGGACTAGGCAGGATCCAACGACCGGAATTCGGTTCCCTTGATAATCCTTGAGTATTATTCTTTGGGTTCTGAGGTCTTGCCGCCGGACAGCAGGGATTAATTGTTTAAGGGTCTTCCAGGAAACCATCGAGAGGGACGATCCTGAATCGACTTTCATCATGCAGGGCTGGTTTTCGAAGGCGACCTTCACTCGGATCTTCTTTGCATCTGGTGATGAGGCGTGACCAATTGTAATGGTTTGGTGTGCCTCTTCTTGTTTTGTTGAATTGGCCAGTGGTTTATTTCTGTAGGAGTGGTTGTTCCATTGGTGGTTCAAATGTTCCTGACTCACAGGACGATTCCCTGTGGTTTGGCGGTGGTTGGTTCCCCTCTGAAGTGGGCTGGATCCTTGCTTGCTTCTGCAGACCTTTCCAATGTGGCCTCTTTTCCCACAAAAGTGGCAGAGCGCGTCGAGGAATTTGCAGTCTGATCGCAGGTGGTTTGCCCCACAACCTGCGCATTGGTGCTGTAATCTTTGATTACGCTGGTGGCATTGGTCATGTTCAGACCAGAGCCAGTTGACCTCCTCCTCATCACTTTCTGATGACGATTCGAGGTCCTCGTGGTGGGTTGCAGTTGTGTGTCTCTCTAGGTGAGGTGAGGTTTCACTGGCGAGTTGGCAGAGCGGTGCGTTGGTGTGGCGCATTCGGGCAGCCGACTTCCTGGTTGCTTCTGCTGCAGTAGTGTCAGTGATGGCATCTGCAAGGCTGATGTCGCCTTTCGCCATCATCTTACTTTGCACATGTGGTGCATCTAATCCCAGAATTATTCGGTCTCTCAGAGCTTCTTCGAGGTCGGCGAACCCACAGAGGCCTCCCAGGTTCTGGAGATCCGCGATGAAATCTGCAATGCTCTCTCCTTTCCGCTGGTCTCTCTGGTAAAATTCATGTCTTCTGACAAGCGTTGGTACGATAGGTGCATAGTGGGCCCATAGGAGGGGCTCGAGGACATCCCAGTCCATGGTTTTCACCTCAGCCGGTTTTGCCAGTGCATTGGCCATCTTAAAAATGGCAGGTCCGCAGTGGGTCAGGAATACTGCTCGCTTTTTTCCCATAGTGGCATCCTTCAAGTTGTTGGTCTCCAGAAACGGTCTATGTACGAGTCCCAGTCTTCTTGTGCCGGGTCAAATGGAGCGGGTGGTATGGCACCACCGGACATGGTTTCTGCTGTCGATGTGCCTTCAGCCACATGCTTTGTTTGGTACTCTGTAGTGTTCAGTCAGCTCTGATGTCTCCGCATCCCATCCTCGTCGCCAGTGTTAAGTTCTGCACATGGGCGCAAGGAACGGAGATGAGGCAGTGAACAGTGAACTTCAACTCTTTATTAAACATTCTGAACAGAGCAAAACCCTAGGGCAGCAGCAGCCCTTTTATAGGGCAGGCTGTGATCTAGTAACCAATGAGAAACATGGAGTGTTAAACCCTTGAACTAATGAGAGTGGCTTGTTAACAGCCAATCGGATTCTCCTGAACATACCAATCCGATATCGCTATTATCGGCCAATCAGAAGCACAGGATTAGAACCCTGCTTTTTCTAAAGGTTTGATAAAACTTTATTTAAGCGGTTTATTAGTTCACAACAAAAACACAGCAGGGCTTGAATGCAAATGTTGAAAATCTCCTTTGGGAAGAAGATCATATTTGCAGATTTGATTTACAGAGTCAGGCATTTGCAGAAAGAGGCTGCCAGAATGGCTTTCTCTTCTTGCAATCAGGTTTATTAGCATTTGCCTGTCTATTCTTGGAAAGACAATAATAAGTGACTATTAGCCTGAATTATTTTAAAAGAGTAGCAGACACAGTTGCACTTTGTGCTAGTAGCATGGCCTGTTTCTGTGCCATCTCAAAACAGCAAGATTGTGAGAAAGGAAGCCACAAAATGATTAAAAAGCCCCTCTTTTCACAGTGCCAATGCTAGAATATTTTTAGCATTTAAGATACAGTATTTATTTTCTGAACTGTGTTGCCCAGAATATTGTCAGGGAATTATAACTATGCAAATTCTTTCTCCCATAATATGCAATTATGCTGGAGTGTTGTTGTTGTTTTGTTTACCAAAGTAAACTGATTCTCACTAGGTTTTGGGGCTGGCTTCTCACCATGATCACAAAAAGGAGAGGGTGCCTAAATTTATGGTTTGCATACAAACAATAGTTCCATCTCCAATGAGTTAAAGAGGACTTAAAATTTGGCCTAAGTGAAGATCAAAATCAAAGATCAAAACCTGTTTAATCTGCATTCCATCTAACTGTGAGACAAAGAAAGAGCCTAAGCACTAGAGTTGTAGAAAATTATAAAGAATAGGAATAATTTGTTAATTCATGGAATTCATATCTATTTTTCTTCAAAATTCGGCGAGAGACCAGTTTAGATTTACAGTTTTCTGGATGTTTTTGCTGCCATTTAATATCACTAGGAATTTTGCAGCCCAGATTTCATAGCCCTTTTTAATGTTTTTCTACTGATGATCCTGTAACAAGGATGTAAAATTCCTTCCGCTCCTTAGGAAAGCACCCTTTCTTATTCAACTTCCACAGACATTATGGCTGCTGACAAGGTAATAACATCAGACTGAGAAAAGCTGAGGTTTTCCATTTTTTATTGAAAAGAGTTATGGAGCTTTACAGAAAAAGGCATATTAAGGTTTCTAGAAGGTTAATATATTTTAAGCTTTACATAGTTATTTATCTGCTGGGATTTGCTGTCAAAGAAGACTTTTTTTATTGCTTAAAATTTTCAGTAACATTGATTCAGAATCCTGTTCTAAAAAGTCTGTATATTAGATTCACTTGATTGCAGTTTGGTTGCCCATACCAAGGAATAGGGATCCTGTTATAGATCTGAGCCAGTTGATGTTACTCAGATTTATATGTGACATGGGATGTAATTATCATTTGGATTTTGGAGTTGTTCAAATTCTGGGAAACAGTTTTATCATTCATTAGAAACATTTTAATGAAGGACATATATTAGGGAAAAGATGAAGTCTAGAATTAAGAAATTCTATGCATAAAAATCAAAACAGATTTTAAATCAAAGCATTTGTAATTTCTTGCAGAAACAAGATGAAATGAATCTATGCATGAAAATTGATTTCCCCATCATATCTAGGAATATGCTTTCAATCCTTGGATTGTCAAAGATTTAGTCCTTTCACCATTGTATGATTTTGTGCAAGGATCAGATGATTCCCCTATAATTTGGGATTGCTAAAATTTCCCCAGAACTCCTAACATCTCATCAAATATTGAGATCTCATTAACTTACAAATCATAAACCCCTTTTCTTTTCTTTTGCTGGATGGTCTGGTCATCTCTGCAATTACTGTAGGGTCATCTGTTAGTATTTCATTGCTAAAGCTAAGCTTTGGCTTGTAATTAAAATCAGGAAAGCCCACAAAGGCTTCCTTCTGCAGTTTGCTTATCATATTGTCTTATGTAAGAGCAGTGGCTTTTTCTCCTTTCTCTCAATCCACCTAGGATACAAATTTAATACAAAAGAATGGGTTGCGCTTTCCCATTTGACACACATACAGTTTGGGAGGCCTCTTGCATTCTCTGTTTCTGGTTGAAAAGCAGGCAACAACTGTAGCCAAGATGTTTTGCAGAAGCACATCTAGTGTGGCAATTGTCCTTTTCCCTGGACCTTTTAGAGCAGGCGTTGCCAACCTTTTGGACCTCAGGGACCACCAAAGTCAAAATTTTAAATCCCAGGGACAACTAATATGAATCTTGACTGATAGTGGCTTGCTGACGTTGGTGGAATGAGAGAGAGAGAGAGAGATAACCTTTCTCTCTCTCTCTCACACACACACACACAAATACAGAGACAGGGGTGGGATTCAAATTTCTTAACAACTGGTTCTGTGGGCATGGCCAAATTTGTGGGTACGTGTGACTGGTGGGAATGGCTTGTATGTAAATATTATAAATATATAAATATTGATTTTTTTATAAAAAAGAGCAACTTTTACCAAAATCAGGCAAAACGGGCAGGCAGATTGAGTTGCTCACAGAATCACAGATTCACTTAGAGGTCTGTGCTCCTGCCATCAGCCAGCTGAGTCTGCACTGCTTCAGTCCTCAGGAAGGTTTGGCTCTGTTTAAAAGCAGAGCCAAAGATCTAAAGATTAGCTTTCCTGCTTTCTAGCTAATCTAAATCTCATAGCACAGCAGAACAGCTGCTGGTTGGAAAAAGGAAAAATAGCAACTTAGCAGGCAAGTTTGCCAGGAAAGGTGTGAGTGAGCAGGGAGGGAGGACCATGTGGGCGGCATAGCCTTGTGTTCCTGCACAGCCTGGATTAATTGCTTTGGGGGTGCTCTGGGGGTGACATTTCTCTTCGGACTACCAAAATTTTCTTGTGGACCAACAGTGGGCTACAGCCCACTGGTTGGTGACCGCTGCTTTAAAGAATCATTGTCCCCCTTCCCACAAGTAGCAATAGCACTTAGACTTATATACACTTCACAGCGCTTTTACAGCCATCTCTAAGCGATTTACAGAGTCAGCATATTGCTCCCCACAATCTGGGTCCTCATTTTACCCACCTCAGAAGGATAGAAGACTGAGTCAAGCTTGGGCCTGGTGAGATTCGATCGGCCAAATTGCAGGCAGCCAGCAGTCAGCAGAAGTAGCCTGCAGTACTGCACTCTAACCACTGCAGAGTGGCGCAGTGGTTAGAATGCCACTGTGATTATGTATACTGTGGCTATATATACACTTTGTTTATATCTACTCATATGGTATATATTATTTAACAAATTTAAAAGTACTTTAAAATACAAAATTTTTCAAATGTGATTGATCTCTATATTTGTTTTAAATGGTCATAGTTCCAAATCTTGGCAATCTTTTTGCTTTCAATTATTTTGAAATCCTTATAGCTGTTCCTTTATATTTCACTCTAATGACACCCCAGGCCAATAGAAACATGCTTTAGAATGTGGAACATGGATGAAACAAGTGTCCTTCAGAGCCATAGTGGTGCAGTGGCTAAAATGTAGTATTGCAGGCTAATTCTGCTGACTGCAGAACAATTCAATTCTAACTGGCTCAAGGTTGGCTCAGCCTTCCATCCTTCCAAGGTTGGTAAAATGAGGATCC
The DNA here is from genome assembly GCA_004319985.1 of Emydocephalus ijimae. NCBI lineage: Eukaryota > Metazoa > Chordata > Lepidosauria > Squamata > Elapidae > Emydocephalus > Emydocephalus ijimae. The sequence goes on along the minus strand of BHEV01006698.1, from coordinate 4,333 downwards.
AAATTGTTGGGGGCAATATGCTGACTCTGTAAACTGCTTAGAGACGGCTGTAAAGCACTGTGAAGCAGTGTTTAAGTCTAAGTTCTAGTGTTTTAGCAGGCTCCACTTGAAGTTGTGAGCTTGCTATTTTTTCAGTGTCTCCCTATAATCTTATCCATGGCTTACCCACAGGTGGCCTCTGGATCTTGGGGATTTTCTCATGAGCAGCTGTCTTCTAGAGCAAAAAAGCTCCATTCAGTCATCAGTCTGAGCTTCACTACCATCTCCCTTATTTGGAATTATGTCAGATCACCATTTTTTTTTACCCAGAAGTTCAATGGCAGTTGTTTTTCAGCTTGAGTTAACTCTTCCTGTTCTTTTGATATCCTATCATAACCATGCATTTAGACTTATTTACCCCTTCACAGTGCTTTACAGCCCTTTCTAAGTGGTTTACAGAGTTAGCATATTGCCCCCAACAATCTGGGTCCTTAATTTACTGACCTTGGAAGGATGGAAAGCTGAGTTGACCTTGAGCCAATGAAAATTGAACTGCTGAACTGCTGGCAACTGGCAGCAGAAGAATCCTGTAATACTGTGTTCTAACCATTGCGCCACCACAGCTCTTATATGTAATAGAGATAAACCTGACATTTAACAAGCAGCTTTTGAAGGCATGAAAAAAATTAAATCCTTTGGTCTTTAAATTGATATTCACTTATCTTTTTTTTTTATCTTGTGTCCATTTTAAGCACAGAAAGGCTTTTTATAAAGAAAAGTTATCTCAGAGTTCAGTTCTACATTAGCAGATAGAATTCATAACTCATTGGTATGTGTTCATTCACATTAGGATATATCTCTATGCAATCTAATAGATGCAATTATTGTTTTATAAAAATATGATTTAAATAAAATTAGACATGATAAAATAGAATAACCACTTGGAGTTACCTTGATGGACAGTCAAATAAATAAATAAACAAATAAATATTTGTTTCCCTTAGGTTTTTTAAGTTCAGCAATATAAAGTTAAAGACTAATATAATTAATACAATTGCAAAATGAAATTATTCTCTATCTTTCAATCCACTTGTTTATGATATGAAGAAGCATTAAATAAAATATAATGGGAGGGTGAGACTTACATATTTTTAAAAATCTATATCCATGTTATTGATAACTTTTACTAATATAGAGTGCTTTTTCAAGAAAAAAAAAACATCCAGTGAGCATTAAAAGATCCCCAGGTATGTTGAGTGGAGTGAGAAGCAGTATGTGACAGAATCTTTGCGCTTGTATGTGTACTATCAGATATGTCCACTGTGAGGGAACCAAATAACAAAGATGTATCATAACATACATAAAATGGAATTAAATTTTGGTCACATGTTGTAAACATGACAGTCTCTCTTACTGAGGTAATGGAGTCAGGGAGAGATGCACTGAGCCATGCTTCACAGTCAAATATGATGTCGAATTTAGCAGTATTTAGTAAGGGGACAATTTCAGGTATTTTATTTACAAGGCTTCTTGCATTCAGTAGCTTGCATTTAAGGCCAGTTGTAGTTTGAATTGAGGTAGTTGGGGACATGCGTGCCCATCAACTTCTCATTTCTGGCTTCCAAGTGGACATCACTGTGTGCTATGGTATAATTTTATTTTTATTCTCACCTGGAACCTTCAGATCCAGAGTATTCACAATCAAAATACAAGAACCATTCTCCACTTGCTTATCCTGCAATCATCAACTATCTTTCTTTCCTCAGTGACTATATAAATTAGGCAACATGAAGAAGACGAAAGTCTTTATGAAGAAAGGTTTAGTTAAGGATGTGAGCTAAACTCTGTGAAGCAAAAAAGTCATCTAAACAGATGAAGGATGTCTTTAGAATTTTCCACAAGCTTAAAAATGGCAATATTGCTCTCTTTTGCCTACTTCTCTTCATACCAATACTGTTCTTCTGCTAGTTCTGGTCTTCAATTTTATCTTTGAAACTTTTTATTCAAGCTTTACTCTGCTGGGTGAATAGCCTTTCAGATAAAAGATAAAACACTGAGCACTTGTGGGAGTTGATTGCTTAACTAGTGCTAACTATGAGTGCAACTGACTGTCTACAGAAAACTTTCATTTATATAAATTCAGAGCATGTTTGATTTAAAAGCGTATCTTCAGATGCATTTAAATTGGTCCCTGAAATAATCCACCACATGATGTTGAAAATATTCTTCCCCAACTTCCTTGCTAAGATAAGCCACAGCTGATTTTTATCTAAACCCCTCAGAATGGCAGCGTGTGTTTGTGTGTGTGTGTGTATTTTTCTTCTTTTGGATAAGTATTGATAAAGTATCTAAAACTATCTGAATAAAAGCCATGGTGGCACAGTGGTTAGAATGCACTATTGCAGGCTAACTTTGCCCACTGCCAGGAGTTCAATCCAGATTGGCTCTAGATTGACTCAGCCTTCCATCCTCCTGAGATTGGTAAAAAGGGGAACCTAGATATGGGGGCAAAATGCTGACAGTTATAAAACTCTCAAAGAGTGCTGTAAAGCACTATGAAGTGGGACATAAGTCTAAGTGCTATTGTGATTGCTGAATATGTAAACAGAAGACAACTGATTATTGTTATTGTTATTTTCATGTCTGGTAATTGGGTTGTGCAGGTCTTCAAAAAGAAAAACTATTTACTAAGAGAGTACTGGCAGTATAAGATGTATAACATGTGTTAGAGATACACCCTAGCAGAATCTGCACGGCAGTCAGGCAAGCAGGCAAATATGTGAGATAAACGTTTTGGTAGCTTACACTCAGTAAAACAGATACACTGTGCTAGTTAAATAGTTTATTCCAGTAAGATTTTTAGCATAGTCAAAACAGTCCATATATCATTCACTAGTTCAATCTGTCCGGGAATTATTCAGTTGCAAATTGCAGTATCGAAAAAGAGGTCAGTAAACTTACAAATATCAGTCCAGTAATATATCTCCTCGCAGTAGATATATGAAGAAGTCAAACCTCCTTTCTTCCTTCAGCAGCAGGAAACATGCAGTTAGCAAGCCATCAATCCATCATCGTCAGCAAGCAATTCAGTAAGCCAGCAATCAATCAAGTTCTCTTGCTCCCTCTTTTGGTGGTTTTACAGCCGCACCCAAAATTACATGCTTTGCTGTTTAAAGTGACACACACATAAACTTACTATCATAGTTTATATATATTATTTTACCCAAATTACGTTAGGTAACCTTGTTATTCCTAACACACTCCCCTTTTTGGTAATATAATAATATATATATCTATTTACAACCTTAACCGATAGCCATCACAACTGTCTTTGTGTTTGACTGAACCTTGGGCTTTTGTAAACTGATCAGCAATATTTTCTTCAGGCATGCAATATTCCAGTCTTATCAAACAATTTTTTACAGATTGCCTTACATTCAGATATCTAAGATCTTGTATGCTTAGATCTCGTTTTCACAGCAATATTTGTAGCCAGCCGTATGGCTGCTTGATTGTCCTCATAAACTACAATGGAATCATTAACAGTTATTCCCATATCTAATAACAACTGTTTATACAGAATTAAATCAGTACATAATAAAGATAGACATGAAAATTCTGCTTCCATTGTGGACATACTTATGTGTTGCTGTCTAATTGATCTCCAACCAATCAGTGCTTTTCCTAACAGTATAGCCATGGCTGAAGTTGATTTCCTAGTGGTTATGTCTGTTGCAAAACTTGCATCAGCATATGCACTTAAAATCAGATCATCTTTTGGCTCCAAATACAATGCATAGTGTATTGGCCTTTTAAGATATCTTAAGATACGCTTTGTCGCTTGCCAGTGTTGTTCAGTGGGTTCAGCGTTGAATCTTGCCAATTGATTAACGCCATAGGCAATGTCTGGCCTTGACCAATTACTAATGTACGATAAACTACCAATTAACGATTGATAAATAGTCTTATCAAATTTTGGACTTTGAACATCAGTGTGGCCAAATTCCTGACTCATTGGAGTTTTTGCCAGTTTACAAAGTTCCATCTTATGTGTTTTTAGTAATTGATAAATCTTATCCTCTTGAGATATCTTATAGCCACCCTTGGTTTTATTTATTGTTAATCCTAGATACTGTTTTATCTCTCCTAATTGATTTAATTTGATCCTCTTACCTAATAATGATATAATTTCAGTAGCTTCATTATTAGTTTTTGTAATTAATGCAATATCATCAGTGCAATTAATGCAGTGCAATTAATCAGTGCAATTAATGCAATATCATCAGTGAACAACAATAATAATGACACTGTTCCATTTGTCTCTTTCTTAAATACACATGGATCAGCTAAACCT